>JAOTQE010011236.1:0-11025 GCA_025631205.1 Nesometra sesokonis | reverse complement strand
TATCAGGCATCAAAATGTATTTTAATCTTCTTTCTAGTTTGATTCTCTGCATTTTGACGCCAATATCAACCATGTAAAATAACAGATTCCTGAGATACAATTATTGGTCATTTTAGCAAAGGTCAATGACTTTGACCTTGTAAAAAAGTACTTTCCCCACCCCCTACACCACCTAACTTTTTTTTGGTAAATGTTGACACCCTTACCTACTCAAATCAGTTGAGAAACCTTTTCATAGAATTTTTTCACAGATGAACCTTAATATAGGGATACTAGACCAAGAGATTGACTAATTGACAGAATGACTTGATATACAGACCAAGTGATTGACTGGACTTTTTGACCAAGTGTTTGACTGGATTTACTGACCAAATTGTTGATTTACAAATTAATAGACTGACTGGACTTAAGACCAAATGGTTGACTGGACTTACTGACCAAGAGATTGACTAACTGATGGAATGACTTGACTTACAGACCAAGTAATTGACTGGACTTACTGACCAAGAGATGGACTAATTGTCGGAATGACTGGACGTACAGACCAAGTGATTGACTGGACTTAATGACCAAGAGATTAAATAATTGACAGAATGACTTGATATACAGACCAAGTGATTGACTGGACTTACTGACCAAGATATTGACTAATTGACAGAATGACTTGATGTACAGACCAAGTGATTGACTGGACTAACTGACCAAGAGATTGACAAATTGACAGAATGACTGGACCTACAGACCAAATGGTTGACTGGACTTACTAACCAAATTGTTGATTTACTAATTAATAGACTGACTGGACTTAAGACCAAATGGTTGACTGGACTTACTGACCATGAGATTGACTAATTGATGGTTGACTGGACTTACTGACCAAGAGATTGACTAATTGACAGAATGACTTGACGTACAGACCAAATGGTTGACTGGACTTACTGACCAAGATATTGACTAATTGACAGAATGACTTGATGTACAGACCAAGTGATTGACTGGACTAACTGACCAAGAGATTGACAAATTGACAGAATGACTGGACCTACAGACCAAATGGTTGACTGGACTTACTGACCAAATTGTTGATTTACTAATTAATAGACTGACTGGACTTACAGCCCAAAGTTATAAAATTATGTAGTTGAATCCAAAAGCCAATAGGTGTTTAATGGTCCAATTCCAAATTTCACATCCGAGTCCATTGTATGATCTGTTAAAATAATTTTAAAAGAAATATTACACCATATGTAGATTTCACATGCATGAAGTTGTAAATGTGTCTAATAACATACTAACTTTTTGTAAAAATATGGCTATTGATTTCAAAATATTTGGTTTAACAGGTTCACCAAATGCAAAGAGGGGAAGAGGTAGACCACGTACAAAACCCACAATGTCTAAGAAGCTGGTAGGAAGGCCAGGTAGACCTAGGAAAGGCAACATGGGAAGCGCAGCAGCAATGGCAGCCGCATTAGCTGGAGCAGCCGCTGGCCAAGCTGCAGCTTATGCAGCCTATGGATTTAGTTTTATGGGTAAGTTGAACATCTTTTAACTTATTATGCATTGACAATGACTACAATGAATGAATGAATGAATGAGTGAGCAAATAAATGAATAGATGAATGAACAAATAAATAAATATACAAATACTTACATACATACATACACACTTACATGTTTTTGACACCAAACGAGAACACATGTTTATTTCATGCCAACCAGGGACTACCCTACAAAAGCATCAACCAATGACTTTGCATATTTTTTAATTAATTGTGTAGGCTCAGAATATCGTCTCGAGCCGGGCAATCGAGGAGCAAACATTGATCGTTATAGAATGTACACACACGAGTGTATAGAAAACCGATCTTAAACAGTTGTTTACAAATGTACAGCCAGAAAGACCGGCCGGCCACTGCCCTCAACATCTCAATTTAGTTAGTCTGTTCCGAAGATGGGCTTGTCCTTTCTGCGTTTGTGTTTGTGCTGTCCAAAGATATGTTTGTCCTTTCCACGTTTGTGCTTGTCCTTTCCAATGTTACACATGTGTTTGTCTCTTCTGCACTGCCTCCCTCTACTTCCAGTAAAACTCTCCTTGGCATACATTTTCCTGCATGTTTTTTCATATCATTAAGAAATGTGAAAACAAACTAAAAAAAAATAAAATTTAACCCAGAGCTGCTAATTCAAAAGCACTGTTGTAACTATATTCATAGTGAAAACTAGTCTGTAGGCTGTTAACAAACACACAAACCAATAAAGCAATAAAGATGACAAAACATTTATTCCATGGCTAGGTAATAACAATAGATCAGACCTCAAAAAGAAATATTTTTTCCAAAGTTTCCTTCTGTTGTATTTTCTAAAATTTGATTTGATTTTTTTTTATCCCTATAATCTGATTTTAGGATAATTGTATGTATTCATTACAATTTTCAGGATCATTGTATTGTATTTATGCAATTTTAAGTATATAAAATCTAAAAACAAAATATGCAGACCCCTATTTTCAATTTTTTTTATTTGGTCGGGCTTGGGTAACAAACATTTTAGGGCTAAGTATAAGCTCAATAACATTATGAAATCAAGTATATCATTTTCAGTAGATATTTAAGGTAATCACATAGAGTAAGATGTTCTATTGATTTTAGTACAATGAATAATGAAATATGTTTATCGATAGAAGCAAAATTATTATAAACAAGCACAAAAGTGCTACAGGATGTAAGTTACAATTGGGTCATACAAGGCTTGAACCTGGTTAAGCTCTTGGCTCAACTACAGCGCTGTTTCCACCAAAAGAGTTTGAGGGACAGGAGAGGACAAGGGGGAGGGTGAGGACAAGAAAGACAACTACAAGAGGAGGAGGACAAATGAAAAAAGATAATATCAAGGAGGAAAACGATGAGGAGGAGAAGAACGACGTTGAAGAGGAGAAGAACGATGTGGAAATCAAGAAGAAACTGACATTAATAGCACTTGGGGACCGTCAACCAGGAAGAGGATGATGAGGAGATGAAGAGAACAAGAAGACATAGAGGAGAATGATGAGCAGAAGCATGACAAAGAGAAGAACAAGGAGGAGAAGGAGAAGAATGAGGAGGGGGAGAAAAAAATCAAATAAATCAAAGTTGAATAAAATCTAAGTCAAATTTATTTTACATGCCAAATAAGTTTAAATTAATCTGTAATTGGAAGGTCAAAATCCTTTTGAAGAAACGACAAACTATATAAAACTATGAGACACTACACATCAATCACTGCAACACATCACTGCTCCTTTAACAATAGATAGTATTGGGGACTTCAACGATTCACACACCTTCTAAGTAAATCTATTCAGACAAGCAACTCATGTTTACACTACATAGGTAGCAGTAAACAAACAAAATAACAGATTAGAAAATGGGAAAAAAAGACAATGCTTCAATTTGTTTTTAAGTAAGTATACACTTAAAACAAAAAAAAATGTATTTTTTATAGTTAATTTATTGACTTGTTCTTGCGGAAATGGTATTATTTTCAAATGTAGGTCTAAAATATGGCTCGTCAACTTTTTCGTCATGAAATTTGACAGTCGAAACATATTTTTTGTGCTTGTCAAAAGCCTTGTATCAGAGTAGGCATTAACAATGTTTTTTATAATGTTATGCTAAAAAAAATAATTAAAGAGAGAAAATCTGGATGAAGGTATTAGTCAGTTGCGAGATTACTATTTTCTGGACTCCTATACATATAGTCGGATTATTATCCGATGAAGGGCTTATTAAGGATGATCTCCTGTCATGTGAACATGCTATTTCTAGCTCTAAAGAGTATAATTGGGTACTAGGGAGGTACAAATGCCATGTGCTCTGATCACAGTCGCAACATGGAATGGATTGTGTAATATTTGTTTCAATGCTGAGAGGCAATCCTCAATAATTACCTGGAAGTGGACATATACCCGAGCATAAATATGTTAGCATTAAAAACAATAAACATACTGACTCGATTAATTTAATAATTAGTTTACAAAACTGTACTATAGTTGGCTTGAGTACTCCTTTTGCAGACAAGTGAGATTAATGTTAGCAACCATTCACAGGATATATGAAATTGATATTAAAAGCTTTGTTTCACTTGAGAAAACTTATGAAAACCCCATAACGTAAAGAAGACTATATTTATTAAATATAAACGTGTTTGCCAAATATTAGCCACATTCGGGAATTCAAGCTTTGTAAATTTATTAACTTTAAGCACCTGTTCCTCACCTACATAAAATCAGTGTACTAATGATATGGAGAATTAACTGAATTATTTAATGCTAGTTGCCTTGTTTCTATTTCTAGTTTAACAACACATTCACAGTCTGCTTTCTCTTGTACAATGGCTTTCCATTCATCACCTATGACTATTATAATTGGTCCTGTTTTAGACTGTATAATTGAATTTTTATGTCATGTTTATATTATTTTTAAAAAATGTAAAAACAAAGTATTGAATGAATAAAGGTCGGTTACCTACATGAAATTTTAAAAAGGCAAAAACACCAATTACAGCAACTTTATCCTGTACTGTACTAGGTGTTGTGCAGACTTGGGCCTAGCGAACAAATGTCAACCATAACAAAACAATGGCCAAAAGTTGAAGCTTTAGTTTTCATCAAATCTTACTGAATGAGACATTTGTCACAATCAACAAAACCGCACCATAAAACAGTCTTTTTGAATTTGGTCTATTGCTCATTGTAGGTACTAAAAACACCAATGACAACAACTTAAAGAAATATGAATATTCAGTTCTTGTACAGTTCAACTCAAACAGCAGCCCCAAAGTTTATTTTATGGCCCGTTTCTAGTGGAGAGAAAAAAATTGATAACAATTATTTTCTGGCAGTAAAAATGGGAAAAGTTCGAAAAAAACAATTAAAAAATACTGTAGATCCCTTTATGTTTGCGCGTCCATAATTTTCGCGAATTTCGTGATGACTTGATGATCGAAAAAATTAAAGGCCACGAAAATCTCAAAAAAAAATATAGGAATTTACCATGTGTACGTCGAAGGTCGCGCGCAAAGGCCAATACAGTCCTAGCCTGGCCTGGGGCTAGGCCTAGTCAGGCTGAGAAGATCGTCTAAAAATAGTTTTATTTTGTGAAAATAATGATTTTGACACTATTCCAAGATAGATATGTTGTAAATGTAACTATCATTATAATTTGGATTTCAAAATCCACCTATTCTTCGGTTAAAAAATCATAGTTTGAAGGCAAAGTTCTAAACAGTTTCTCCAAACTTTAAGTTACTGGAGGTTGCCTTTTATTGTAACCTAGGTGATGCTGTACACTTCCAGGTCGAAAGCTTCTCACAGTAAACACATTTTCATTGAAAATTGACATTTTTTTGAAACAGCATTTCAGTGGTCAATAAACCATCGTAGAATCATGGAAATTGTCAACTGAAAATGGTTTAGGCCTAGCCTAGGAGCTAGAATCGGCTCGCGATACTCCTAGCCATACTGTACTGATACTGATACCTCGCTATACTGTAACCTTGAGGTTGGTGAATCGGGGGCCTATTAAACTTTGGTTATCACGGACAAGCACTCTAGTTTTAAAACTAACATTATGGTCCTCAACTAAAAATTAGTATCCAAACAAATAACTGATTTATGTCCAACGTACTAACTGGTAAAAATCACGAAAATTATGGTGTTTTGAAAACGTCTCATCGTGAAAATAAAAGCCGCGAAATGTTAAAAATCGTAAAATCGCGAACATTTAAGGCAGCGAAAATAAAGGGATCTACAGTACCATTTAAAATCATGCTATGGACTGAGAGTTGGAATGGCAAATAATCGATTATTGCGGTGCATTTATTAGGAACAACGCAAAAGTACCGATTATTCAGTGTATCATCGGTTCACCAGTCCAATGAAGCAAATTAAAGCCAAGCCTAGGCTGCCACGTCTAGGCTAGCCAAGCCTAGGCTGCCACGTTTTCTGCCGGTTGTGCTGAGATCTTTCATTCTGCCACACTACACCTCAGCATGGCTTAATTAATTATGGCAAAATCATCGTTATCATATCATTAAATTAATTTTTAAAATTAAATGGCTTGTTTATTGTCGATAGTAAAAAAACAACATTTCTAAAATGTGCTATTCTTCTAAATGATATCGCGAAAAAATACTGGTTAATCTTGGAGTTGTAAATGTAAACAAACTAGCAAGCGAATCCAACCAACTCGTCCCAAAATCGAGAGCTCTTCGTTTATGGGTAATGGTGACGTAATTATCACTTAACTGATTTTACTGAGGGGAAAAATAAGTTGCAACGCGGGCAGATCGAAGGACTCTCATAAAAATACTGATTGTTTTGTGCGTTTTTAGTAGAAACAGGTCCTTGGGCTAAATCTTTCATATATTGTATAACTAAACTAATGTAAAATCTATAGGAACATGCATGGGCTTAATTCAGAATGGTAAGTCGTATACTGTATATACAGTAACCATGATAAATTCATCGATAATTAAAACTTTACCCTGTAACACAACCTGAAACAGCAATGTTAAAAGACAACACCCAAATTGGTTTATTTGTGCAAACAGACAAGGATGAATCTTTTTTTCTGTTTTTGACTATATAACACATTGAGAGTAACAAAAACACTAATGACAACAATGTTATCCTTTACAAATGTCCAGACAATAGCCCAAAGCTAACTATTTAAACTAATGACGGCAACTGTATTCTTTACCGCACCCCATACATCAACTGGTAAGACACATCCAAATGGGTTTATTCTGTACCGTACCCCATACATCAACTTGTATGACACGTCCATATGGGTTTATTCTGTTATTGACACCAGCAATTGACACAAACTGTTATGCAGTCTTTTAGAAATACACATAAATAGCAATTATGAATCATTTTAACACTTCAAGTAATGAAAAAGTCAATGACAGCAAACTTTAACCTACATATATCCTGACCGTAGAGACTGACAAAACTAAAACAATATAGATTAATCCACTTTTTTAAAGCTTACAGAGGTCCCAAGTTTGAGAAGTGAAAACTCAGAAGATTTTATTTCAGCTGCATTGTCGATAAAATGCAATGTGCGACGTGCCATAATAAAAACAGAACACAGAAAGAGTGCATAGTAATACGTAAAACTATCTATAATATTATATATAATTTGTATTTAAAACTGAGCAGAGCTGGTATTAATTTGAAGGGACACCAAGTTTGCTCCTAGGCTAGGCCAAAGACACACTCTTAATATTTTTGGGAGACACTTAAAATTTCAGGAGAAAAATGTATTTTTTCAGGAGGGCGGGAGATTACACAAAAAATCAGGAGACTCCCGCCATTTTCAGGAGACTTGTGACCTCTGAGCTTATACATGCTTCAATTTCATCCACAAGCCGAGTCACAGGTTTTGTGTTCTTCGTACTCTTTGTGATTATGCTAAAATTGTTTACGTAATCAATAAATTACCAAACTCTTCAAAATGGTGAGTTCAAATCTAATTAATGATTATATAGTATACAAATATATACGGAAATGAAACTATGGGTCCCAAAGTGACTGCAAAAGCACTATTTGCTAACTTGCCAACCCCGAAGTTAATAGTACTTTTGCAGTCACTGAGGGACCCATAGTTTTAATCCAGAGCATTTCATCTCGGTATATATTTGTTTTATATACTGGATTCATACATTCTTGTTCATTGAGTTCAGTGCAGCGCTGAACACAGCGGTTCACATGAGATAGCACCATCTGGTGTTGAAATTGGGACAGAATCCGTAAATAGTACTTTGGTGGTTGGATTATGTTTGAACATGTGACACACTTTTAACCAATCAGTGAACAACGATAAATCAATCCAGTATATAATATCAGAGCATCTGATGTTCATTTAGTACTAGTTGATAATTAAATTTTTCTTACATTATCTTCAGAATCCTGGAAGACTTTTACTCTACTGATCCTAACAAGCGAGGGCGCCTTGGTGACAACTGTCGAACTTCTAAACTAAGCTTGACAAAGACAATTCCGGCTGTTCTTTTTTCGTGTGGTATTGGTATACCAATGCTCGTAACCCAGCCTTGTCGACAAATGTATTGGAAAATTTGGATGTTTGGAACGTTATTTTGTAGCCTGTATATGCGTATGACAACATGAAATTCAGTAAATAGATAACTTCTAAGACTGACACTCAGGTTAAAAATACTGTACTACTTTTTATGAATTGACAAACCCACCTAGAGTACAGCTTGGGCATAACAAGAGTGCACCATTTTCTACCAATGAGTGTGGTGAAATTGTCAAAATAGAGGCTCAATTTGGTACAACATAGGGGCTGAGGGTGCATTTAAGTGTGTCTTGAATAGGTAGACCCTTATAATCAGACACTGACGCAGCATAGCCATGTGTAGGTCTACTGTAATAGTTATGTAATATAATTATTAAATATTAAGTACAGAATAGTACTACCTGCATAATGACTTTGCCCTAATTAATAATAATACAGTAGTAATGGTATTAATTATACAATGATAAAGACGTGGTCACTAGCAGCATGTGCTTAATTCAGGAATACAGGCCTATTTCTAGAAAATATTTTGAGGGGTCTCTCAGCACATATTTTGAACTTTTTAAAATATAAAATGACATAAGGTCCAATTGTGAACAAGGTAGGGATCCTCATGCCATATTGTGGACAAAAATTGCCAACCTTTCGCTTTTTGATAAGATTGACAATAAATAATATAATAGCTAGTTACTTCTAATAGAAGGTGTAATGCAGTCAGGTTCTAAAATATTTAAATCTAGACACATTAGGGATGCATCATTTTAAAAATATTTATACATTTTTAAAAAATGTAATAGCAGAGCATTTTAGAAATAGTAAATTTATCTGCTTTTGAAGGTAAAACGAATTTGCGAGTGGGCACAAAAAAGTTGCTTTCCCCTCTTCCGTGTTTTGTGCCTATTTATGTCTATTGTTTATTTTCGGCCTGAATTTTAGATTCCGCAAGGAGAATGCAACTATGTTTTGGTGATAGGGGCGTGCACTGACTTCACTCTACTAAATTCACTCTACTAAATTCGCCCCTGATAATTTTCAGTAATTTTGATTAAATGTTTTATTTTTATATTAATGTATTTGTATTATGATTAAGATAATTGAAATAAATATTGATAAATTGACAACTGTGTAGTTATTTGTATTGTTGTGATTAATGTAACTTTTCCTCACCGCATCTCTAGGCAAATACAAACAAGAAGGACCAGCCATAAGAAATACAGTAGTAGGATTTTGGAAGTATGCTACAAAGTGAAGGGAATTGAGATTAAAACTACAAGAAGTGTCTGGAAATCTCATTTTAATGTTCAAAATATAATACAAAACGTGTTAAAAACAAACCAATTAATTAATGATGGAATATGACCCCGAACAAAGTCTTGGGACCAATCAACATTATTATCTTACAAAATAACCTCGGTTCCTGATATGAGTTTATGAATGAGAGACTGCTTTTCATTTGAGTTTTGGCAAATGTTAACCGAGGCATTCATACATGAATGAGTTTGCGGTCCAAGTACTGGATCTGACAAATTTATAAAAACTTGTTTGTCCCAAAATTCCATAAATTTTCAGGCTTAGCTTTCATATTTTTTTCTGATTTTTGACTCCTAAATTACACATGGAGTGGTTGGGTATGTCAATTATGTGTAAACGGTGGCAGTTCGCTTTTCTAAATAAATCTGATTTATTTTCTTTGATGAAATTAAAGATTAAACAAATTTAGACATAAAATAAAAACAAGTTTTGTTCTCGTTTTTTATAAAAGTTATTTATTTAAAATATTTGGATTTATTTTCAAAAGGGTGACACTGAATTTTATATAGATATATTATTAATATATCAGTATTTACAGAGGTCCCAAGTTGTAAAAACAGAAATCCTGGAGATTTTCTTGTGCTCATCCGTACACCCTTTGTAATGTGTAAACTTCATAAAATTTGTGTAAAATGTGTAAAAAATACCTTTGTTTAAACACATTGCTTATTATGAAACAGTAGTTTCTGATTTTGTCACTGTTAACATATGCCATTACTCTACATCAAAAACAGTGCTAAAAATTTTCAACCAGGTTTTGAAAATTTTTCGAAACCTGGAGAATTTCCTAGAGAAAACTTAATTCCGAGAGAAAATTTGATAATCCCGGGAGCCCGGGAGATGATCCAAAATTGCTGGAGACTCCAGGACAATCCTGGAGACTTGGGAACTCTGTATTTAAATAAATGCATCGGTGTTATCAAATCAAGTCATTTTTTATTCGCAATATTTTCTACCATTCTACCACAATTCCATGGGATTACTCACTGGAATAGGCCAGCGCGCTATCTTTAAATTGTAAGATCTTTGATGTACATTGCTGTTTCTGCATGCAGTCATCTGATACTTCTTATAAAAAATATATTTTTAATTATTTGAGAGAACAGCTTTTATATTTTGATCTTAATTAACAAATGCTCCATTTTGTTCCTGCCGAACAATGTTCGGGAAGGGGATACCGAGGCGCAGATGCAGTGGAAGAGGGTCGCACAGCGCGCCGTGGACCAGGAATAATTCTGGAAAGGAGAGTCGACGTTTGAAAATTCAAACAGAACATCAAACTTTTTCAAAATAACACGCTTATTTAATAAGCCTTTTAAAGTGTCACAATTTGACGCGATTTATCATTTTGAACGGGAAAAAGACAAGAACCGAGATTTTACATTTTGTATATAAACCTCAATATGTTTGGAAATGGCACACTATAAAGTGTAATTAATTAAAGTCCGAGCCTTATTATTATTATTAAATCGTAAAGTTGGAGTTGGTTCATGATAGGTCACTTGTAATGCGGTGCCTCTCAAACCGGTTTCTAGGATTGTTTGAGTGGATCCAGACATTCGGGGGTGGTTAGACAACAGGGCCGGATGTAGGGGAGGGAAACCGGCGCCGCCGCCCCCCCCCCCATTAT
>JAOTQE010011225.1:0-11025 GCA_025631205.1 Nesometra sesokonis | reverse complement strand
GCCGAATGGAGACTGACAGACCTACTGACTGGCCAATCAACCAATTGAACAACCGATATTCCTAGTAATCTCCATATTATAATTGCCCTTGACCTTCTGCACATGCGCAGTTAAAACCGTGAAATGGCTTATTGGATTGTCAATAAGAACAATAAAATGTTAAACGTAATTTAGGAACAACCGAGCGAGTGAGTATTCAGATGCTTCGAGGAATTTAAACAGTTTTAGAAATACTAGTAGAGTCATTTTAATAAGATCTGTGACTAAATCAGGATACCTTTTCTCTCGATGGATTTGGCAGGTTAAGAAAAATAAAGTTTTTATGCACATCTCAGAAATGACGGGGAAGTCTTGTTTGAGAGCGTTTTCAAAATGGATTTTTTTAGGTTTTAGACCATTCGCTAACCACTGATTGTAGAGATGTGATTTTGATCTTAATTGTTCTGTAATAAAGTCTCAAAATGACCGAAAATGCTATTTTAATTATTCAGTTCTTGATAAAGTCTTCTGTACAGATCATTTTCCGTTTGTCCAGTTTTTCCGTATTTCCTAGCATTACCATACAATTGTTTTGATGAACATGGTAATGAAAAATCCAAACATATCACTGCAGGCCATGCAAATGTGTATACAGTTTTAGATAGAGTAAAATCATTATTAAGGGACCGTCTTTGGAACAAGAAAAGTCCCCTAAATAGAGGTGTCTCATGGATAGGGGTTTGCCGTAGTGTTATAAAATGTTTTGTTTGTGTGTGTGTTTTTTGGAAAGTGTGTCTCCAATGATGCGATCCAGAGGCGGATCCACGATTGTGATTTAAGGGGCTTAAATTCAGATGGTTTTGCACAAAAAAAACCCTAAAAAACCTACTTGCAAACTACAGGTCCGACAATGCCTCTGTTAGTCCTTACACAATGCCGCTGTGCATCTATTTGTATTAGTCCGTTCTATTTTTTACCAAAACAGAAAACCGGGTCGATTTAAGAGGGCTTAAGCCTGTTAAGCCCCTCCCCCTCCTTAAATCCGCCACTGCAATTCTCGAAAGACCACAAATTTTGTGGAAAAATGTCCTCTGAGGAGAGGTGTGCCAAAGCGTAAGGAGAGTTTCCACTAATAATTTTAAGTTTAAATTTTGATACACCAATCAAATTTACTGACCTGACTGATTGATTTGTCAAAAAATCAAACTTACCATTATCGTATCTTCAAACCAGATGAACATTTTCAGTTATGAGAGTTTCCACTGCATAGTTACCATATTAATTACCATTGATTCTGATGTTTACTTGCGGTATCTAGTTAAACGACCACGGCGCTAAACTTTTTACATTTTCTTCTCTAGTTGTGCTGTGGACTCAACAATTCATTTTGATGGTCAATCAACCTACGGAGATTCATCGAATGTGTACTTTTCTTTTGAAGCATTTGGTTTCAATGGCGAGTATTCAACGGTATGTATACAGAATCATCAAGAACAAAATTATAACTAGCTGACAGGCATCTTGAAAATGAGTATATACTGTAGCCACACACTCGACTCTATTGGAGTGGTGTTGATAATTACGTAGGCCCTACATCAAAATCTGAGACTACTATGGTTTATTTTTTCATCATTACAACTCACCTTGCTGTGTGTTGGTACATGGTTCGATTCAACACCACGCCACTCTCTTTGTGTTTCGGCTAGAGTGCCAAAATACAAGTTACCAGCGCACCGTCTTTCAGATGAGACCTTAAACCGTTGGTCCTGTGTTCAACATGGCTCATGTGCACGTTAGGGAATGCAGTGTACTTTTCGAGAAAAAAAACAGGTGGATTGTCTCCCGGTGTACGGCTCAATCACCACCAGAATGACCTCACTCGGAATGAGTCCACTTAGGACTCTCGTAGGTTATCCTTGGTATTTTACAATACCGAATAAATCACATCAAGTCAACTACCGATGTTTCAGTCATTGTTTTTTCATGTGTTTTATGCAAATTACTATTTGCATTACAGGTGTTTGTTCACTGCCAATTATCCATCTGTAATAGTACAGACTGGAGATGTTACAGGAACTGCAATCAACGACAGCGCCGTGACGTCACTACACCGGATAAATTGTCTGAAAGCGTTGAAATTGCACTTGGACCCGTGATATTAAAGCGACCAGATGATGACGTCAGTCTAAACCTTGACAGTAAAGGTTATTACTATTTTTATTTTTTATTTGTTTTCGATGATCCCCACATTGCTTTAGATCATTTCATGATTCCCGTATATATCGTATGTAGAAATTTAAAGAAAGTAGGCAAAAGGCTGAAAGAAACATGTCTTTTATTGGGCTAGCCTATATAAATTAAAAATAATGGCAGAAGAGATAAAAAAATAGCATTAAAAGATGGAAAAGGGGTACCAGAATTATAGCAATGACAGATACAGTTGGTTAAAAAAATAGTAAACTGTAGCATTGTGGATATCAAATGTGACTAAAATACGATGGGTCATTTAAGTTTGGAAATTTCCAAGTGGGCGCTATGGATACGTAAGTACCTCTTGATCAGACGAGTGTTTATCTGGCCTTTATCGATGACTTTGGTGAGGAATTAAAAGATAGACCTGAGAAGTAAGATTATGTAATGCCTTAAGTTAGACATCCGAGGTGTCGATTTTCTTCGTAATCTTAAGTATTGATCATATGAAACTAAGATACAGTGCTGAGGGAAAATAGTTTAGCGCTTGTCGTCAAATATATAGTTCCCCTGTAGAGAAAAAATTGTTTACATATACTGATTACAGGATATAATCAAGGTCAGGTCTGATTAGTGTAGCATTGAATAGGCTATACAATAGCAATATAATTGTTTTTCTATAGTGCTAACTCAGTACATATTGCACCATTTTGGTCCAATCAAAAGAATACTGGCTAACTTTAGTATAAAAACATGGGGTAACATTTATAAGAAAATGATTTTTATTAATACAAAAAATAATGCAGCCAACAGTTATTATCAAAACAAATCATACATCATTACATAACCAATTACCTTTTAAGGTAAGGTAAGGTTTTAAAAGTAATTAGGTAAACAAAATTGGACTAATCCTTTTTTCACTAAGGACTGTATCTCAGTTTGGTTTGATCTTCTAAAGCGAAATTTAGAAGATGATCGTTCAGAAAACTTAATAACTTCTCGTCTGTTCTTCATTTTTGCTTGGTAAAAGACATGCGCATGTCAAACTACAAACTAGCATGCTATAATGTTGCGCCATTCTTTTCTATTTTTATCTTTTCTGATTTTTTGGCTAAATACATAAAATACGTTTTCTCAGTAATTATAAGAAATAATTAAACTTCCAAAATTTAATTATAGGAAAAGACAGTTTAAACTATTGAAAATAACGTAACAGGTGCCTACTAAAAAATACTGACCGATCCAAGTTTTCCAAAAATAAGGTGCTTTGGCATCATCAATATATTTTAAAAGATATTATCAATGGGATCTTTCAATAAACCGTATATGGTAATGCACAATCAATCGATAATCTTAAATTCTTTTCGATGGTCGCCACACTGCCGTAGACTTAGGTCTTTCATGATTCCCGGGGGTTCAAAGTTTGTGGAAGTCGAATCATCACTATGGAGGCAATAAGCATGTTGCACTTGTACAGCCAGCACAATTTACAAGTTTGGGTACTTTCTTATATACTATAAAACAATGAGCTTGTAGAAGGGTTGGATTATTGGCAATACATAATTAATCAAACAAATTATCACTACTTTAGTGTGTTTTGCATATGAATAGGAACCTTAATTTAGTTTAGCCACTAGTTGATAAAAAGTGATAAGTCGGGAAAATATATTTAAGAATTTAAAATTCCTTGGAGAAATGTTGGGTTTCATGGAGTTCTTGAGACAGACTAAAAATAATACAAATTCTTGGGCAATCACGGAGAATTAGAGCTTTGTAAAAATAAATTAACTCATATTACAAAATTGTTCATATTCATTTCAGAGTCGCTATCAAAGGAAGGATTTCCAGCATTTTCTACGACTCTTCTATTAGCTGTTAGTCTCATGGTGTTGGTTATAGGATGTGTCTTCTGGGTGACGGGCTGGATTAAACACAGAAATTCTCAAAAACATCTGTATCAAAAAATAGAAAACCACGTGGAAGAAATGTGAATGATTTTGCTTAAAATATACAGTTTGCTTACTTCTAATCAACTCTATTATTTCTTTTCTTCGTTTTATTTTGTGGTGTATTTTGGTAGGCTTAAATAAAAAAGTTAATTCAGAATATATTAGTACTGTATGCAAGATGCAATTAAATACAACAATGCTGTACAACTTTTAACTTCAAAGTCTAAATAAGCGTATAATTGCTCAAAATTGGTCTGCTTTATTTTACTGTTGGGGACTTTCACTCGCCTTTCCTATTGTATGATGTCTAAGTGCAAGAAGCTGCCGTGAATTATACTCCCTACTCCTCGGGAATTATAGGCCTACCGTGGTACAAATACTCATTCAATTTTAAGCTACTTGTTCATATCACAAGTTTCTTGTATAGTAGTCATGTTTCAATAGCACGGGTAGTATTTTGAGTTGGAGTAAACTTGATTTCAGTGCAAGAAATATGTCTGAATTATTAAATATTTTTAAAACATTCAATTACTGTATACCGCTTAATCGCCACATAGACCTACCGTTTTCTGTTATAAAGAAGCATGGATAGCTATTAAACGCATTTGGTGGATTAATTGAATGCTGTTTATCCTACTTTACATTAAGACAAATTGAACTAAGCCCATCTATTTTGCTCAAATCGATATCGCCAATATTACAATAAGTTTAAAAGTTATATTATGTTTTTGTTTGTTTTTCAGGTGTAGACCGTGAAAGTTTATTTGCAATTGCTTAAAATTGAAAATGATTGTTTCGTTTACCTATTTTGGATTTCTAGATATAATAAATTGGAACAGAAACACAACGGTTTTAATCTTCATGTTGTAGTCAACCAACAAACTTAACAAACAGCTTTTTCATGTAAATTTAACCCTGTCGCTTTAATCGACGTATATTCTTAGTAATAGCCACTTTGCCTAACTTACTTAAATTTATTAAAGTATTTGATCATGGTTATGGACAAGTAGGCAACAATGCACAGTATTTAGCCACTGGTATAAATAGAATGTTAGCTATCTAATATGTGTTCACTGAGGAAGGTGGTAGGTTCCACCGAAACATGTCTGTTAGTATGGGGCTGTAAGACCACCATTCTTGTAAATAAATGTAGTAGGTTGACTACAATATGAAGATTAAAGCGTTGTGTTTCTGTTCCAATTTACAATTAATAAAATAATCAATTAAAGAAAATCTACATAAGGAAACCAAAAATCATGCATCCAATGAAAACAGGTAAATGTCTCGACTCCCTAAATCGAACTGTCTGGAAACTCAAACAATATGGACGGCTTAAAGGATGGTGACTATTTTAAGAGTCAATTTAAGAGAAAATTTATTAAGTATATTATATAATATAATTTCTCATATTTTTATGATCTAGTAAGCACAGCACACAATGGTCATGTGACAGGGATCTGCTTCACCAGTGATGGACTTCACCTGCTCAGTTGTGGATCAGATGACCGATTACGATTATGGGATGTCATGACTGGTAGAAATACATTGGTAAGATATCTTGAAATAATATCAAATCACGCAAGTAACAGAAGTTATAAAAATAGATTTGGAATGTATTTAAGGTCCATATATTTTATTACATTAAACTCTGCCAAGCCTGAACACTATCCTGATCATCCATTTCTGAAAAAAAAACGTAAAAATACCATTTTTAATAATTTTACCACCAACTCTTTAATATTTGCCACCGATCATTGAATTGTCAGGCTACATTCCTGTAGTGGTTAAGGTGTTTGCCTTCCATTTCTACATTCCTGGGTTTAAATCTTTTCAATCGTCAGAGATTCCAAAAAATAACTTGACTCCATAATTAAGGAACTTAGTTTACGTAGATAATCATGTGTGTATGTTTGAATTGCTGCCACCTATTAGTAGGACCATGGATAAAACTGTTCTCTTTGTTTGGTCAGTCATTAATCAGGGATGTAGCTAGAAAAATCCAGGGGTGGGCTGGCAACAATGTACGGGTGGGTGGTATGATGACTAAAAACAGTATTTTTACCTTTTTCATAGGCTTAAGGTGGGTGGAAGGTTGAAATTAGGCTGGTTGGAAGGTATTAAAATAAGCTTAAGGGAGGGCGGAACATTTTTGGGGTGGGTGGCCCCGTGCACCTCCGCCCTGCATAATTACATCCTTGATTAATTTTCATTTGGCAGTCCAGCATGTTGATTGACTGATTGATTATTGATTGATTAATTGATTTGATGGTTGGTTGATTGATTTATCTGTCAGTCTATTGGTCGGTAGATTACTGCCAATCAATCAGAAACAAGTTAATGATCAATATTGGTTTTTATGATTAATTTACAGGTGAACTATGGTAAAGTTCTAAATAACTCCAGAAGAAACTTAAAACTATGTGTATCCAGTGATGCCTCGGACGATCTGGTGTTTATGCCATCCTCTAGTGAGATATGTGTTTTTGAGATCCATTCTGGCATGCCAGTAGTCAAGCTTACAGGACATTATAGCAGAGTCAATGCCTGTACATTTCATCCATTATTCCAGGTTTGTATTATAGAAATTAAGAGAGAGATAGTGGTGAGTTGAAATTAGTGTATCCAGTGATGCTTCAGATGATCTGGTGTTTATGCCATCCTCTAGTGAGATATGTGTCTTTGAGATCCATTCTGGCATGCCAGTAGTCAACCTTACAGGACATTATAGCAGAGTCAATGCCTGTACATTTCATCCATTATTTCAGGTTTGTATCATAGAAATTAAGAGAGAGATAGTAGTGAGTTGAAATTAGTGTATCCAGTGATGTTTCAGATGATCTGTTGTTCACATCATTCACTAGTGAGATAAGTGTCTGGTCAACCTTACATCACTGTTTGCATGGTGGGGCTTAAGAGTTTGGTCAGTCTTACAGGACAATATAATAAGAACAATGCCTGTACCAGTTCATCCAGCGATAAATTTTTTTGTGAAATGATATTAAATAATATTTCTTTTTTATGCATATTTATATTGCTAACAAATCCGAATGTATATAAACAACAGATGGAAGTATATTGGGTTATTATTCTATAACAAACATCAATTTTGTGATTATTACATTTTTTTCATCAGGAGGTTTACAGTGCTGGTAATGACAGCAACATTTTAATCTGGGAGCCTGAAGTGTGTCGTGATCTACAACCTGAAGTGGTAAGAACATTTCATTGTTTTCATTATAGCATATCCAGTAGAACCTCGATTTTACATACTGTAAGGACCAGAAGGGGTATGTAAATTTGGGGTTTGTAAAATTGAGTTTGTTCATTACTTAGTTCCTTAATTTATTTAATACTACCCATTGTTTAGGTCTAGAGGAGAAGCATAAAAAAATAAAAATTGGTTCATTTTAACACATATTTAACAACTTGTTCAGTTAAAATTTATGCTTAACCCTTTCACTGCATGTCCCCGGTACTACCGGGGATAATAAAATGTTGTTAAACGGCTTTCCCCTGGTACTACCAGGGGTATAATAAATCATTATTTTAACGTACTTGGCTATTGCTAAGCACGCCTTCTTTAGTTTGTATACCATCCACAACAAATTTCCACTATAAAAATAAAATGCATTCGACAGAATATGTGCCCTCTAGTTTTTATGAAAAATTCATGTTTTTTCATGATTTTACCAAAAAAGTGTATTTGTGCCTAATTTGTTATAAAATGACGAAAATCGTTCAAACCTTTGATATTTTTATTCATAGTATGTGTCTGCATTATGATCCAGTGTAAGAAAATGCATCCAATGAACATAATATGAGAAAAAGTAGTTTTACTCACAGATTTGATGAAAAATTGAATTAAAATGGATGACATGATCTCATGTGATGTCATCATTATGCAAATTTCCAATTTTTCTCCTCCCACAATAGACCAACATCTTGCCCACCCTAACTAAACACACAAAAATAATTTTGAAATAATATCGTTTAGTATTTTTTTAACATTTATTTAAAATTTCACCTATTTTCATACAAATATGTTGCACATAGGTGGGTTTAACACGCAGCAGTTAAAGAGTTAAAGTTTAATATTTTACCATTTTAGTTGAATTTAAAAGTATGTAAAGTTGAGGGTTCATGAAATTGAAATATATAAAATCGAGGTTCATTGTATTGCCAATTCTCCCAGTTCACTGACCACCACCATAGTTTTTATATTTTTTCTTATATTGTATGTATATTTTGTGTAGAAAAAATATTATTTCTTTTATCAGAAAACTAAAGAAGAGCAACATGTGGACAATTGGAGCTCAGATGAAGATTGAAATCAAGATTGAAGTTATATATAGAGAGAATATAATGTGCAGGGACACAGGCAGAGGCAATAATTGAAGAAAAAAAAGGAAAAGGATGCTAAATCTTGGACGAGTTAAAAACACATTTGCTTGTTAGTACACGTCTGAAGAGATGTTCACCATGAGCTATGGAAGTATTAATTCATGATCATGACATCTACATATAGAGAAAATAACATCTTGGGCATGGATTGAGGCAATTATATTAATAATTGTAGGAAAAAATGGAAAGGATATTAAAGCTTGGATGGCTTAAAGCTTGGATAAGGTAAAACACATTTGCTAGTTAGTACGAAGAGATGTTTGTAATGAGCCGTGGAAGAGTTAATTCATGTTTATGGCATCCACATAAAGAGAAAATGTGCTCAGACATGGATGGAGGCAATGATATTGATAATTGAAGGAACAAAGAAAAGTATATTAAAGCTTGGATGGCTTAACATGTCTGGAAGGATGTTCCCCATGAGACAGAGATGAGTTAATTCATGTTTATAGCATCTAGCCAAAAAATGTACACATAGTAACATAGAACTTTCTATTGCTTGCGGTAATAGAGCATCCTATATTTTTGTAAAGAAATGTTATATTGCTCTCAGTTTTCTCAGTTGTGTGTAGGGATGGATCCAGGATTGTGATTTCGGGGTGGCTTAAATTGTGCATTGTTGGTTTTGACAAGCCAAAAAAAAAACCTTGGAAGCTAAAAGTTGGCATGAAAAGAAAACTGTCCCTCCTACCACACAGTGACAAAACTTAATTGCAATGAACTCTTACCAGCTCATTCCTCTACTTTTATACCATTAAACACACAATTCCAATGCTTTGTATGATGAACTCCTAACAGCTCATTCTCTTATTTTCAGTATTAAATATTGTACTGCTCCTAATTGTATCCTAAACTGTCCCACAGACATTCTGGTTGTATTAATCACTTTTATTGCATTCCTTTGAGTCTTGCCATCATGCATGATGAATGCCACCTCAACTATGAGGTGCCATTTTGTTTGAATGAATTATTTTGAAATTCATGTGATATCATTACTTCCTGCATGTTAATCAAAGCTTGGCGCTCCAAGTTCAGAACAAGTAGTGACGGGGGATTGAAACTGTGTGAGACTAAAGAACTAATCTTATTTTTAATGAGTGGACAAAACTACAATGGTGAGAATACCTTTTAGGTGTAATATCCTATCCTAGCCTACTGCTTACAGTATCTCTTGTCTTTAGGTTATTTAATTGAAATGAGAATAGTTTGACTGACCAATTCTATGAGTAAACTTTTATTTTGATCTGCCCACTTGCCAAATACTGATGAATTATATTTTTTGTGAAAACTGGGTACAGTTGAACCTTCATGTTCGGACACCACTTGTAAGCAGATACCCCCATAATGGACACTTATTCAAAAGCCTGTTTGTTTTTTTTTCTTTCTAATCAGTGCACTTGGTATCTCTCATAAGCAAACACCTCTCATAGGCGGATACGGACACTTTAATTTAAAATTTAATGTATGATAATTTACCACCCATAAGCAGCCACCCCAGAAAATTTGTGATATTCTTAGTCAACGAATTCAGTTTTTGTACAAAAGTCTCGTAATGAAATGGCTAAACAGCATATGTGGCAGAGCCAAGCCAAATGAGACATAAGTCGGAAAAATGAAAATTGAGTTTTTTGTAGATTAGAAAACTATACATTATTATCTTTAACATGCAAAAAAAATCAGTTTCATACGATGTTTCCTTACGAAGTTATGAACAATCAAATTTCAACAATTTTAAATGCAAGTTTTGAGAAAACTGCATTTGAAAATTGTTTATCAGTATACATTGACTAAGCATGGTTATTCTAAATTACATTTTTTCAACATTTTTTATCATATATCTGAAAATTGTTAAGGTAGCATGAAAGTTTAATGCATAAACTGTATATTCTTTATATAAAATCAAATTTGAAAAAAATTTTAAATTTCTGCCTATTGTTAAAAACTAACATTTGCGACTTGTGTCTCATTTGGTTTGGCTCTGCCACATATTGCCGAGCCAACTGATCTTACAAGGGGTTCAACTGTATCTGTTTAATATTTTACAATTTGCTACACTTGATGGACTTAGATTGAGTAATTGGGTAATACAGTAATAGAAACAACAGTATACTGTTAAGATTGATGATGAAAGTACAATCAATAATAATTAACAAAACAATTGCGGGATATCAATACATTTTTTAAGTCCTGAGTATTTAGAGTGCATATAACAGTAATCCAAAGAGGGGAGATAGAAGTTGCAATAAGTTGTAATGTGCTTGAAATTCAGATGATACATGTAATAATTGACATTATGTCCTACTGAAGCTGTCGCCTTTAAAGACATGTTTTGTTATTGTTGGAGTATTTTGAAATAATTTTGTAGGTTGACTATTGTGAACAATTTATGTTGTGAATTTTGAAATGCTACTGATAGGAACCAATTATGATACTGAATAGGTACTAGTTGCATTATGTTATTATATTTATACTAAAACTAAGTAAAATATATATAAAATATATAAAA
>JAOTQE010011214.1:0-11025 GCA_025631205.1 Nesometra sesokonis | reverse complement strand
TCTCTTGTACAAATAGGTTTTATAACAGCTTTTATCCGGCTGCCATTCGGGCACTAAATGCCAGTTAAAAACCTGTATGAGAGTGATACGACACATGTGATTGTAATTAGTTTTTTGTATATAGTTGTTATTATCTGTTTTTTTTTGTCTCAGAGCAAACACAAGTTCTTTGTATATTTCAAATGCAATGACAATAAATGGAAATGGTCATGGTCATTTCCACCGATGAATGAATCCCATGCCTTGTTCAGTCAGGTGTTCCCCAGGGTTCAGTAATTCGGCCTATTTTATTTAACATTTATGTTCTTGATTTACCTTCATCTGTAATCTCGCATATTATCCAGTATGCGGATGATACCATTGTTTGTATGGAAATATGGTCCAACAGTGATGGCGGTTCCCTTCAGAGCAATTTAAACCTGATTTCCCAGTGGTGTAAAAATAACAAATTAACTTTAATGCTAATTAGTGCAAAACAATGCGTTTGACTAGATCTATTCGATATATTAATAAGATAGACCAGGGATCTGTAAAAAATAGACTATGTAATTAGTACTTCTGTTTTAGATAATGTTGACGCAATGAAATACAATATGGGTGACTTTTACATCTAAACTGGATTGGGATGTCCACGTTTAATATAAGATCGAAAGCTTCTAAACTATTTGGTTTTATCAAACATATTGTTAAGTGTAAAGATTTTGTTATTCCGAGGCTGAACAGTGCCATTGTCAGGCCGATTATGTAATATGGAATACCAGAGTGGCTTCCATACCAAAAAGGACATATTTTCTTTGGAGCAAGTCCAACGAAGGAGGTCCAGCGCCTGTTTCCCGGCTTCCATGGGTGACCTGTCCTATGTGTAGCGAATTAAACTGCTCAATCTTTGTTTGTCTTAAAATTATATCTATTTCTTTTGTTGCCAAGTGCCTTTAAGGAATATATTCTTTTAACATATTTAAATACCTTACTAATAATTCCAGGCACTTTGTCAATCTCAAATTTTCTCACGCTTTCGCTCAAACTAACTCTCCTAAATTTTCAATTTTGTTTTCATTTCCACGCACATGGGATGAGTTGCCCATGGAGGTCGGAAAAAAATTATCTCTCAGTCTGGATAGTTTCTTGGTGGGCATAAGGACATTTTTTTCCCGTTAATCTGCTTGACTGTGGCACTGTATAGCTTCGGAATCATATTGTTTATCATATAATTGTAAGTTTTAATTTGACGTTTTTAATTATGCCTATAAAATTGTGGAAGCAGTTGGCGCAGCGGTGGCGTTTCGAGCTTCCAATTGCGAGGTTGGTGGTTCGAGGCTCACTCTGGTCAACTGTTTGTGTTCCTATGCAAGACACTTTATCCACATTGCCTCTCTCTACCCAGGAGTATAAGGGGGTACCTGGGAGGTACAAATGCCATATGTGCTGATTACTGCTGCAACATTATGGAATGGATTGTACTCCATAGGTATTTGTCCCAATGACTGGGGTATTAATTGTGAAGCTCTTAGAGGCCTTGGTAATAAGCGCTATATAAATGTCACATATTAATATTCTTATTAAAATTTTATAATTTTAATCATTTATTCAAATATTTTATACATTTTAAATTGTATGTCTTAAAAAATGTTTGTTCATAATTTATTGTATATTTTGTAAGGTCCCTCACTCAAGAGTGATTTTTCACTTTTGAGGTGTCCTGTCTCATGTCTTGCTTTCTTTATTGTTTTGTACTGTATTGTTGAGACGAATAAATGAAGTGAAATGAGTTGTAATTTGATATAAAACTTGGCATGTTAACCCAAATAATTTTTACTTAAATAGTATATAAAATGCCCAAATGATGTCATTAAATTGTTCAAATGTTTGGGCACCGCTTCTAGAATTATTAGAATTATTAGTTGCACCCCAATGAAGGTTTTGGTGTTTTTGTCACAAAGTGCATCAGCCTAATTTTTGGATGTATCAAATTACTTTTCTGTTGTTTTTAAGCTTTAATTCCTTTCTATTGTTGATGTATCTATAGCTCATGTATTTGTCACAGTCAACCAAGAACTGTTAGCACCTATGCAATATCCAATGGAATGCCTTCATTTAAGCAAGTGTCATCTCTCAGTGCTTTCCACATACTTCAAAGAAACTTCCTCACTGATTTTATTCCATCAACGAATAAACGTAAAGAATACTCAGAAAGACGAATATTGGGGTAGGTTTGTAAAAACTACATTTAAAAAAAAATATTTATATTTTATATTTTTTATACACTAATTAGTGATAATGTTTTGCAAATATTTGCATCTTACATATTGTCTCCTTGAATAAGGATTGCAGTCAAAGTCCAGACATAAATCGACTTGGTGGGGAACCTACTGTAATGTAATTCAGTGAGATTTCAATGCTCAAAGCAAGTTTTTGGCAGATGTAGATTCAGTAGAAGGCATCCATATTAGGTGCTATTTTTTTGAATTTTAAAATGGCGGCCATTTTTTAATATAAAAATGTCAATAACTCCACTTTTAGACCATGCAAAATTCATTGTGGTGGCAAAGTGTATATATTATCATGGCTAATGGATCCGATTGTACCTTTTGAATAGCATATGACAGCAAATTGGATTCCAAGATCATTTTCATGTAGAATTTTATATATTTTTCTCGGATTGGATGTTCAGTAGAATGTATTCCAATTGGTGCCATTTTTTCCGACAATTTAATGGCTGCCATTTTGGATTTTAAAATGGCGGCCATATTTGAATGTAAAAGTGACAATAAGTCCACTTTCAGACAACATATATACTTTATGTTGGTGCAGGGAACAAAATAACTGGCATCTCATCGCATTTTGCGATCCGTTTTTCGAGTTTTGCTAACCATTGAACGCTACCGGTTCGTATCAATGCTAGCCAAGACTTTTCCATAAGACAACACTATTTTCTAAATGTGGTAAAAGAGAATTGCCATTACCAATGCTTTATACGCATTCGAGTAAATAACTTAATTTACACCCCCACTTGTAAATGGTTGGTGCTTATGGAAAACCCAAGGGCGATACGACGATCAAGATATGATCGACAGAAAATGGTTTCAAGGAACCAATTTTCATTTGAAATTTTGTCATAATTGTCAACATTACAAATTATTAAATGAGTGAATGTCTCAAAAATATATCAAGGAAGTATTTACTTAGAAGATGCTAGGCTACATTTTGGTTAAAACGAATTCATTCTAAGGAAAACAAAGCTGTTTTACAAGGTCGAAACTTCTCATTAGCCGTGCGATGGGCTAGCCCGGAGTGCTCAGCCCGGAGTATGAAACACGTGGGTTTGCTAGACCTGCTTGAACACTACTTTGCATTGTATAGCGGACTTGCTAGGCTTAATTTTCGAACATTTATTAGTCTCTTAATTTCCATTTAACGTGTTCAGTGAATGTTATAATTCATTTGGAATAACATGCATTATTCAATTAAATTCTGTTGTTAGAGTTTAAATTAAGCTGATTTAAAGTGCGTTTTTCAATCGTCAAAACCGTCGATTATTTTCGTGTCTATGCGACGCCATTGGTACCTACCAAATTTTGGCCTCTAGTTAACATGTACTGAATGATTATTTATGTACTTTGAAATAAATATTAATGATTGCAAATATCTAAATATTACTAATATATTAAAAAAATAATAAATGAAGTCAAACAACACACTAGATTTCTTACACATTTATTTTTTTCTTCAAATTTATTAAAGATATTATGATACCTGAAGAGTTAAAGTGGTTAAGTGAACAGTGGTTAAGAAGTTACGTATTGTGTAAAATAATATGCACAATATAATAAGAGACCATGTACTTAACAGTCATTATTTCAAAAACTGTTTCTGTGAGCCCTAAAAAAGAGACATTTACAACTCTATGATATCTACACCATTAGCTAAAATTAGACATTTTTTACACCTATTATTGAAATTACAGATCTCAAAATGCTACATTTTTAATTAACCACCAATCAATCATTTTTACCCGTAATTTTTTCAACGAGACAACTCTTGAATGCTTCATTGGATTTTATTCATTTAAAACAAATTCTAATTTCACTAAGCTCTTTCTAACTAGTGCTCAGGAATCAAAACAATTGTATTTTTTCATTGGGATACTGTACCTAATAGCAGAAAGTTAATGCATAAGGTTGTATGTTTTTTGACTTTGAGAAATTTGCCAAAATTTTTATAAGGATTTTAATTGGACTCAAAATCCTAGGCCATTTACTATGGGATGTTGCTAATCTAATCTTGATAAATGCTAATCAAAGTTTTTATTTTGTTAGCACTGGTGCTAATCGATTTTTCAAAACTACTTTGTTATCTGTTGGTGGCCCTATAGTGTGTATTGTCTTGGCCAGGAGATCCAATGGTCATTTGTATGGATAGCATATGGTGGCCATATCGGATTTCTAGAAAGCTGCCATTTAAATTGGATACAAGGTGAAGCGTAAATTCTCAAATGCACCAGCACTGTTATTCGTTGTCGTTGGCTACATTTAATACCTTGCTCTTCTTTGCTGATATCCTAATCCCGGCCCAACCATGGTCAGGATATAAATAGGAAATCAGTTTCTGTGCTGCTATCCAGAACAAATTGTTGGACCCATCTACATTTTGTGAAAACAACCATCTCAATATTATTTGCTTTAACCTGGCTGAAGTGTAATGATGATTCTCATTTGATGTATTTTTCGAATTCGTTAGAAATTTTCTGTAGAGATTGTGGATCTACTACTCACAGTGGAAGAATTCTTATTGATATTAACAGTTTTCTAAATCCCAAACTTGTTTGCTTCCGAATCGGACATCGAGATGATATGGGTTTCTTTAACATAACAATTTTAGTCTCATCTATTATGCCTTGTTTAGAGGCCCCCGAGTAAACCAGTTATGTTCTACAATTACTTTGAACAATCCATTGTGCAACAAGAACATGTTTTCCAGGTATGAATTTGTGGTAATACTTGGTGATTTTAATATTACCTGGCACAGTGCTCCTGATAATTTTATTGATATAATGAAGAAGAATGAATGAATGAATGAATTTTACATGATCTAGCATCATTTACAATAGCACAGTAAGAAAGGAAGAATGGCTCAAAAACAAGGGGGATGTTTTCCCATGGAAGACTTCAATCTCTCTAGCCTAGTCTAGATAGGTAACGTTAGGTTCAGCTGGCCAAACTTAACCACATAAAACTCATTTTTATTTTCACTTATAGTAAGAAATCGACAGAGATACTTCAATTATGTTTTCAATATATGAATATTTTTATTTAGATTTTCAGCTTAAAAATAATTTTTGAAACACCCCAAAAAACCCAGACCTGATTAAAATTTTTAGGGTCGGTCAGTCCGTAAAGGGCAATACAACAATTTTTTTCTTGGCCTAATATACACTTTGCCACCAAAATCAGGTTTACAGTATATGTGGTCTAAAGATGGAGTTATTGTCATTTTTAGACGCGGAAAGCATCTCTAATAAACAGCAAAAAATGTCTGTCTGTCGGTCTTGTTTCGCACGTTTGTGGCTCTTTGCGTTGTGTTCTTTCCGTATATATTTCCTGATAACCAGCATTGTATGGGTGTCACTTTGAATATCTACGATATATGAAACAATTAATTAATCATCAACTGGTAATACATTAACATTAAAATTGAATTAAAATGTCATTATAAATACATGTTTAAATGCTTACTTCCGTATTAAAACTGTATACAACATATTATTTTGTGTTTCTGGAGTTATGCAAATTGCGAATAACGCCGCAGGCTACTACACTCGGCGACTTTCACCTCTGGCGTAGTTGCAGAAGTTTGAAATTTGCATAGCAGGTGATGTTAATAGTATAAAAGCAAGCACGACATCAGGATAAATTAATTAATTCACTGGTCTTGCTTGTATAGTTTTGGATCAGTAGCCGCACTCTAATCTTCAATCGGCTTGTATAGGCGGTTGTAGAATAGGAATAATACTAGCCTGGTTTTCTTGGCTAAATAAAAGTGATGGCGTGCAGTGCAGGAACAGTAGGTGACAATGGCCAACTACTACAGCTAGCTTAGGCCTAATAACTTCAAATGTAAGTATTTTGCACTTCAAATAATAATGTTTACTCTGATGCTTGAACGATGTACGAAATTATTAAGAATTCACTTTGTTTTATTAGACGCGGACATTGTGGACATTGACTTAGAGGAAATATAATGTATCATCGAAACTTTAGGAATATTACTGTATTTTTTACACTTTAAATAATAATATTAGTCTGTCTGTCTACTTTTTATTTTAACCTAATAGAATTAAACTTCAAATGACAAAATACAGCCTTACAGTTAAAGTTCACTGTATATTCTGCATATACAGTATATTCCAAGACGCGAGGTATTTAAACAAAGGCCTGCATTTGCATAGCACGTTTTGAGATCTCAACTATTTTTTGTAGAGGAGTCTTCCAATATGTACTTTGTGTTGCACAAATTTAATATTAAATAAGCCTTCATGTGTCTTCCCCAACATTATTATTACAACAGTTTTGTAATACTACAATCCAAATCCTTAGGCAATGTGAGCTATTTAAGCACCATGTTATTCAAAATGAAACGTGCTCTACTCTCAATTAGGAGCTATGCAACATCCTTAAGTTTGAAGGATTAACTTTTTGTTACTTATACTGTGCATAGCTTTCCACGCCTTATTGTCGGATCGACTTGTTATATTAAAAGATGGTTATCATTTTGAAATCCAAAATGGCTGCCATTAACTGATCGGAAAAAATGGCAACCAATTGGAATGCATTCTACTGAGTCTGAGGATTCCAGTTCTCCCAAGAACTTGCAGTTAGCATTAAAATCTTATGGAATGCATATTTCGAACATTAGGTTTCTCAGTAATTGTACTATAATTATAAATAACTTGCAAATAATTTAAATTCCAATAAAGCTGAAATAAATGTTTTTTAAATTAGACCTAATCAATTCAATTACCATAGCCTATAACTGGAAGGAGACCGTTTTTTATATTTTGTTGATTGTATGTTATTATAATATTTTACCAGTTATTCAATGGAGGAGATGTATGAAGTTGTAGCAGATGTTGAGAATTACAAAGACTTCGTACCATGGTGTAACCAGTCACAAATTGTCGCCCGCAAACCAGGACACTTCAAAGCACAGTTAGAGATTGGATTTCCTCCATTGTGTGAACGTTACATGTCCCTAGTTACTGTTACCAGACCTCATTTAGTTAAAGTATGAACCTTTTATATTATCTTGTTTTAAAAGTGCAAATATTGAATGTTAATGAGTCAAATGGAGAGAATATTTTCATGAGTTAAAAAAACAGTAAATAAAATATTCTTTCCATTTTTGGAAAAAAAAATCTTTTAGATTTCTTTTTGAAAAAACCTAAATACTGTAGATCTTTGACATTTGTTTGCTTATGAAAAAATAAAGTGTTTCATTTTTCAACATGCACTGATGATTGCCACCAAGTATGCAAGATTAGTGAGTAAACAAGGGCAGATCAACAATTATGTGAAAGTAGGTGAATTATTTTCGACTGGAGAGGGTGTTCCTGGCTTTAAATTTCACAAGTAAAAATAACAGGTTATTTGTCTTACTTTACATGGTTTTGTGTTCCTTTTCCGTTTGTAATTGTCAGATAGTTGTCCATATTGTACAAGCCAAACACTTACGAAATAAAGTTAATAACCTTAATAGGAACTTAAAAAGAAAATACTGTTCATCAGCCATAAATAATAATGTTAACAAACCTACAAAGATTTGTAAAACAATACGTGAACTGATTCCTAAAAACAAACCAAGCATTGAAAGAGTTTTACTCTAGTAGCTAGATCAACTTTTGTATGCACTTTTAGGTCCAGAGAATTTGATTTCAAAAATTGGTTTAGGGTGGTCAAGAAATAATTTTTGCCCTGGTAACACATTTTGAAAATGTGGCGAAAGGTCAAAAGTTCAAGGTCAAAGATTAAAATCATAAATATATGAAATATATCATATCTTAACAACTATTGGGGCTAGAGATCTCATTTTGGTGCGAAATTACTCAGAATATACATATTTATATTCGACTTAAGGGAAAAATGGCCGAAAGAACCATTTCTGACCTTTGACCTATATATAAGTGTACCTTCATATCTTTGTAACTACTGATCTTAGAGACTTGTAATTGGTCTCAATTTATTCAGACTACCAATGTTTATATTTGACATAATGGAAGCTGTGCCCCAAAAATGACCGGAAATGTCATTTCTGACCCTTGACCTACATAATAAAATGCACGTTCATATCTTTGTAACTACTGGTCCTAAGAACCTTGAGGTTGGTTTCAAATTATCCAGAATATACATGTTCATATCCGACTTAGTGGAAGTTTTTCGAAAAAAATGGCCGGAAGTACCATTTCTGACCCTTGACCTTATATATAAGTATACCTTCATATCTTTGTAACTACTGGTCCTAGAGACTTGTAATTGGTCTCAATTTATTCAGAATCCCAGTGTTTATATTTAACATTATGGAAGTTGTGCCCCAAAAATGACCAGAAATGTCATTTCTGACCCTTGACTTACATAATAAAGTGCACTTTCATATCTTTGCAACTATAGGTCTGAAAAACTTGAGGATGGTTTCAAATTATTCCAAATATATATGTTCATATTTAATCTAATGGATGTTCTTTCACAGAAATGACCAGAAATACCATTTTGACCCTTGACCTATACAATAATGTATCTTCATCTCTGTAATTACCGGTCGTATTGTGTATGTACTTTTAGTTCCAAAGAATTGGACTTGAAAAATCAGTTCAGGGTTCAGTCCAAAATTAAAATCATACATTTATCTCCTTTTATTAAGAAAATGTTTATATTTGGTTTAATGCAATATTTCATCCACCAATGTCCGGAAATTACTGTTTTTGACCCATTAATTAGTAAAAGTATGCCTAATGTACTTGCAGCAAAACACTTTTGATTTGAAATTACTCAATATATGTATATTTATATTCACTTTTATAAAATATTTGGTCAAAGACTGTCCAGAAACCATTAACTTATTAAAAAAAAAAAAAATTTGATAACAGGTGGTTGATTAAGTATGTTCCCTAGTAACAACACCTTAAACAGAGACAGAGGAGCCCACGATGTTTCAAATATGTATAACAGTTATCAATATGGTTTCACCTGGCTGGACCCCGCAACAACCTGGATTACTGGGGAACGTATGTCATCGACCACCTGATGTGAGAACCACTGGAGTGTAACAACGATCTAATCAGTAGACAATGAATTATGATTCAATTCAAAACATTTTGAGTACTGTACTCCATTTACCTTCGTTAAGCAAAAACAAATTTTACATAGGCTTAAAATGAGTATTATGCAAAAAATGACCAGAAAAAATTATTTTAAAATTTGACCTAAGAATATAATTTTCAATTATGGATCAAAGAAAAATGGTATCTGTTTTGTTTTTTATGAGAAATAGTCTCTTAACACGAATATAATACTATAGTATAAGAATATTCTGAGTAATTTAAGACCAAAATTATGTTGCTGGATGAAATGGTTATAAAGATATGAAAATTGTACTATTAATTGCTAACTGAAATAGCAGATCAAACTTAAAAATAATGGATTTTGGTTTTCGTATAATATTTCTATTTTATATGAATATGAATACTTGTTTTGAACAATTTAAGAATATCGTTAGTTTTGCTGTGCCCATACAAAGAAGTTAAGGTTTAACTAATAATGTTAATTAACATTAATTATGAAATAAATGTTCAAAGGTCAAAATAATGGGGTTTTTGTAATTTTTTGACACTCTTCTTAACATTTGGACTGAATGAATATAATATAATAAGCATTTTCTTAGTAATTTTCTATCAAAATTGTTTTGTGCACCTACTGGTTACTATCATATAGACATTTTAAAAGTACATTATTTTGCAATAGGTAAAAAGTAAAAATATTAATTTTTCACTGAAATAATGATGTCAAATGGTGGTTTCTGGTCATTTTGTGTAATGTTTCTATTGAATTTCTATTTGAATTACAAAGATATTGATATAAGAAGGTTTCATTACCTAATTTAAACTGCTGGAAGAGTTAATAAACATACGTTTATGAGTAATTTGCGACAAAAATTGGTTTGCTGTGCTTGATAGCTATAAAGATCTTCAAATTTAACATTTTAATGGATTATCAGTCAAGAGTCAAAATTATTATTATCACCAAATATAAATATGTATATTTCAAACAATTTGCACCAAATGCAACTTGATTGCTCCAATATTTAAGTTTCTAGCTCCTGGTCTTGACACAGTGGCAGTTGTGTATAGTGTGGTCAAATATCGGAAACAATATAATTTTTGATCATTTATGAATGATATACCTCATTAATGCAAATACAAGCATGTATCTGCTGCTGAATAAAATGAGACCCAAATGAAGTGTCTGAAACCAGTGGTTGCAGAGATATATATATTTATTAAGATATGAAATATGTTATATATTTGTTTTTTAATTTGGCCTTGACCCTCATGACCCTTTGTCACATTTTCAAAATGTGTGACAATGCCAAAAGTTATTTTGTTATCACCCTAAACTGATTTTTCAAGTCAAATTATCTGGAACTAAAGGTGCATATAAAATAGGGCCAGTATTTACAAAGATATGAAAGTACACTTATATATAGGTCAAGGGTCAGAAATTGTACTTCCGGCCATTTTTTTCGGCAAAACTTCCGTTAAGTCGAATATGAACATGTATATTCTGGATAATTTGGAACCAACCTGAAGTTTCTAGGTTCAGTTGTTACAAAGATATGAAATTGGCACTTTATTATGCAGGTCAAGGGTAAAAAATGACATTTCCAGTCATTTTTGAGGCAAAACTTCCATTATGTCAAATATAAACATTGGTATTCTGAATAAATTGAGACCAATTACAAGTCTCTAGGACCAGTAGT
>JAOTQE010011192.1:0-11026 GCA_025631205.1 Nesometra sesokonis | reverse complement strand
TATATATTTCTTTGAAACTAGCAAGTTATTTTCAATATCCATTTTTTGTAATTTTTCAAGTGACAATACATTTTTAAACAGAATAGAAAAAAATTGTATAGCTAAGTGATCAAGTGGACACTAATCCAATTATCCATTGTGATAAGACTTTACGAAACTTTCTAATGGGGATGTACATCTAATGTGTTGTTATAAGCTATTTTAATTTTTTTGGAAAAAATAAATATTGCTAATTTAATATGAACATATTAAAAAAGTAAATGAAAAAAAACTTTATTTTATATTTATGTATTTATTCTTTAATTGTTCTCGTCTCAAGAGTTTTAGATTTATATTATAACTTAATCACTTAGCTGAAACATATATAATAATAATATGTGACATTTGTATAGCGCTTATTTCCAAGGCTTCTAAGCGTTTCACAATTATTACCCCCAGTCATTGGGACAAACACCTATGGAATACAATCCATTCCATAATGCTGCAGCCGTAATCAGCGCATATGGCATTTGTACCTCCCAGGTACCCACTTACACTCCTGGGTGGAGAGAGGCAATGTGGATAAAGTGTCTTGCCTAGGAACACAAACAGTCGACCAGAGTGAGCCTCGAACCACCGACCTCGTGATTGGAAGCCCGAAACGACACCGCTGCGCCAACTGCTTCCACATTAGTTACATTAACAAATAAATTATCTTAATTATAAGTAAATTCAGGTTTTAAATTACTTTTAAAAAAATTTAAAAGGAAATAAAATAAATTAAAAGAATTAAGGATGACGCTTAATTCATATTGGTATTCATTGTTTGAAAATTTTTAATGGCTACCCCAAAGTTTAAAATAGCAGTTTAGAAATGCTGTTTTACTTTTAACTTTATAGAATAAATGTTTGAACAAATACATATTAAACTATAGTTTAATTGTCAAATTGTGTGAATAATGAAAGAATTGAATGTACCAATAAACTTGTAATGTTTTATTTTCACCTATTTTCTATTTCGCATAAGATTAGCACGTTTTAAGTTTATTGTTGAACAGAATAAAACTGAACATTTTGATGTTTTGTATTTGCTCCAATATGTTAACAAACAGTGTCATTTAAAACATGACATTATTTTTTTTATCCATGGTGATGTCATCTAAACATAGTGATGTAATAATTGCTTTAAACTTTACTATTGGAAAGTGAAGAAATTAGCTTGAATAAAATCATCAGTTTTATTATGGGGTTTAATATAGCGTTGATGAAATTAATGATGCCATACAGCGACTAGTATACTTTACAATGTTTAGAACATACAAATTTATTAACTTTTAACTTTTAACTTTATAGAATAAATGTGTAAACAAATACATATTAAACTACAGTTTGATTATCAAAATGTGTAAATAATTAAAGAATAGAATGTACCAATAAATTTGGAATGTTTTATTTTCCCCTATTTTCTGTTTTGCAAACAATTAGCATGCTTTAAGTTTATTGTTCAACAGAATAAAACTAAACATTTTAATGTTTTGTAATTGGTCCAATATGTTAACAAACGGTGTCATTTAGAAACATGACATAATTTTTTGGTTTGTCCTTAGTGATGTCATCTTAACATTAGTTATGTCATAATTGCTTTAAGCTTTACTATTGGACAGTGAAGAAATTAGCTTGAATAAAATATTCAGTTTTATTATAGGGTTTAATATGGCATTGATGAAATTAATGATACCATACAGTACAGCGGCTAGGATACTTTACAATGTTTAGAACATATAGAGATTTACTAACTTTTAACTTTATAGAATAAATATTTAAACAAACACATATTAAACTATAGTTTAATTGTCAAAATGTGTTAATAATGAAAGAATAGAATGTACCATTTAACTTGAAATGTTTAATTTTCACCTATATTCTGTTTTGCAAACAATTAGCATGCTTTAAGTTTATTGTTCAACAGAATAAAACTGAACATTTTAATGTTTTGTAATTGGTCCAATATGTTAACAAATGGTGTCATTTAAAAACATGACATCATTTTTCTGGTTTATCCATAGTGATGTCATCTTAACATAGTGATGTCATAATTGCTTTAAGGTTTATTTGTAAATTTTGTGTATGGGTATTTTAAAATTTTTTATTCGTATGTCATCTTATGTGAGTATAGTAACTTTTTTTTATGGCAGATAATAAAGTGTATGAAAAAACTTTATTTGCAATATCAGTTTTATAACGGTGGCACTAGTCTGCTAAAATTAAAATAGATTAACATGCGTAACACAATGCTCAAAATTGTACACAATTTAAAAAAACACAAAATTAGAATGTAGAAGATACAAAGCATAAAATAAAAAAAAATTAAAATACAATTTAATAATTGTAAATTATAGCATCCAACAGACAATTTTCTCTACTCATATAAGAACCATACTAGAGTGTTATGACATGCTATGCTTCAGTGAAAAGATGCATTGCAAGAGATGCTTCAAGTTTTTAATTCCCATTTTTATTGTTTCAAGTTTTCTTGTTTTATTAGTATAGACAGTTGGACTGTAGACTGTAGAGAAGTAAACTTTTGATCTCTCTTAATTGATATAATATGTACAATAATTTTTACAAATGCTATCAGTTAGTACAGGGTAATTCTTGTTTCACATTTTACTCAACATTAATGTTGTCATTTATTTGCTAAAATTTACTGTGATATATTATCTGGTATCTGTTTTTAATGCTTTAGTGCTAGACTTCAAACAAAGGGGAAATATTGAATTAGTTGCTGTGAATAAACATGTACTGAACTATCAAACGTGCATCACTTTGAAATCAAGTGGACGTGAAAGAAACAATATAGATGTAGGTTGCCTTATGAATAGGTCAATCCTAAATTCAAAGAATGGAAAAGTTGTTATTAAAACATTGTCAAGATTACTTGTCAATGTCTATATTCATCAGGTTGTACTGTTTCATGTAGTGTCTTGCTTGTAATGCCTAGTCATCTTAATGTTAGTAAAATTCTTAAATTTCTCGGGCTTGTAGATTCGCTTTTTCCAATAATCCAAGGTAACCAAATATGCGAGGTCTCATCAAAAAATGAGTCACATTGTAGGTGAAATCAAATGTATGAGACGGAAAAACCACCAAGTTGTAGGAAAATTGAAAATTTAGTTATTGGTAAAACAATATTACATTTTTTACAAGCTTTAAAATGAGGGATCAATTATCAAAATTGAACATCTATAACTGTTCCTCTTGTTTATTTGCTTATTTCTCAATAACTTCCTCTGTGACAACTTGGTGGTTTTGCCATGACTAGCCTAAATTGAGATAATCACCAAAATACTGAAGTAAATTTATTGAGAAATTTACTTTTAATCAAGTACTATGGTACTTACCGTATATTTCGGTGTATAAGTTGCACCTTTGTATAAGACCAATGTAGACGGAAAATTTTGTGATATTTTTAATGTTCTTTGTATAAGACGCATCTATTTTCAGCTCAAATTTTTTTAAATAGGTCAAAGTATTTATTTTTTTAAAACTAAACTTTTACAAATTAATTATTTTTAGTTTTTAAAAGGTAAAATGTGTTATTTTAAAGTCGCCTTTTTGGGCATGAAATTTCAACCTAAAATGAGTGCCGACTCACAACAACGATATTTCAATTTCTATTACTAATATTAAGAATTGTTTTAAATATACCTGGAATGTGTCAATTAAACAAGCCTATAATTCAAGTAATATTCAGTTCCAAAGCAAGTATTTGACCTAGGCTTAGCAAAGGTAAGGCCTACCAGTACCATAGCACAACTATTGTAGCGGTCATGATTGAGCAATCAAGTCATAATCAAGCTCACGTGCAAATGAACTGTGGTGAGAGTACTGTAGATATCGCCGCCCGAACAACCCCTGCTGATAAACGCGGTCGAGTGTACTACTGACCACGTTGTGCATTACTTGTTGTGCGGTGAGTAGCGGCGAGCAGCGGTTGTCGGCGGTGCGATCAGTGATTGCACTCCAAACACGGCTGCCGTTATCACTAACGAACAACAATCTACCCAGTCTAAAGTAAAATATACTTTGCGGTGAAGCATACGGTACACAGCGGCTGTGCATATAATGGACAGTTGAATTTCACTTCCTTGTTTATCCGATCAGCCATGTTGTTGAAAAGACGAATAAGACATTAAAGAATAATAATATTTTGTATTAAAACAATCATTCTTAGTTTTAAATATAGTTTTTACACCGCTTGAATATTTTAATATGTTTTGAAATCTTATCCGTGAGTATTAAAATGTGTTTCAAACTCGTGTAAAAATTCTAGGTCTAGGCCTACGACGGGTAGGCTATCCGTCTGTGGAGAGTTTACATTTTCGGCCTTACAAATTTTACCTTGTCGGTGTATAAGACGCACACCGAATTTTGCGACCAAAATTGCATATTGAAGGTGTGACTTATACACCAAAATATACGGTAAATGTCAATAAATTAAACTTAAATTATATTTTTTAGGTTAGTTTTCATGTATGAAATTGTCTTCATGTAGGTATTCTCAGATTTATAATCTTTTTCTCTTTTTTAGTCTTTTAATTGTTTATTTTTTCGATTGCATGGGCAATTTTTCTCAAAACCATGTTTCCGTATATGAAAACTTCAAATATTCATATCTTTGAATCTATCCAATGAATGTCATTTATAGTGTAGATTACAGCTTATATTATTCTTTATTGCAAGATAACAATAACTTAATTGTAATTTTCCTACCCAGAGAATAAAACCTTTCCTTCCTTCACTAAGATTTATAATGCATCGATGTTTAACAATTATTTTTTTAAAATATGATCTAATACAATTTTTTTTCTTTTTTTAGGGAAGGGTAGGAGGAGTAGATTCAAAGTTCAAATAGTCAGGGGCTTATGAAAACTTGTTTTACATACAAATTCTAGTGTAGGAATAATTGAAACATTAATAAATACATTAAAATGTTATTTTTGTATTAAAGATAATTCAATTCAATTTTATTCGCTACAGGCGCCATCATGGGAAATTGTCTGGATCAACTGAACAATAAACAGTAGTAGATATCTACCTGAAGAAAACTCTATTAACATGGTAGATATAGGTAAATAGAACTTCTGACTAATTGAAACTGACTTAATAAAAAACAACTTTAAGGTATAAATAACAACATATATACTACCTAGTTACTAGGTACAGTGGTTCTCTGTGATTCTAGGTAGATCTTTAAGATTCAAATTTTTTATTGCTACTGAATCCAGCTATGGGCTATTATCTACTTAAAATTACAACAGTACACAAAACAATTCATAAAAATGAATATATAAAGTGTAATTGTAAATGTGAAGGCGGGGGTGGGTGTTAATGATTAAAGAGAGCAAGTTTTATGTCTTTAACGGAAATTTCAGAAGGGTCAAAAGCAAGGTCATAAGATAGTAGAAGGGCATAGGGAAAAAAAACAGGATTTAAAATGGGTAGTGCGAACAGGGATAGGAAGAAAGGTCAAACTGCGATGGCCACGAAGGACAGATGGCCACGAAGGACAGATGAACAGGTGCGACGTTGAGGGAGACTGGATTGCAAAGGGTGGTCAATGGTATGGGCAATTTTGGAAATAGTGGAGAGCAAAAAGAATTTTTACAATATACAAAATAGAATAAAATTATATGGCCTATATACAATTGAATTTCAAGTTTTATATCGGAGAGGAGGGCAGAAAACGGGTTAATATTTAAGTCACGCAAAAATGACAAAGTCAACCATTAAATTGAAATTAACTTGCTCATATTAAAGAAACATCAAAATTAATAACTTGAGTATTGAAATTAGTGTTTTACAAAACTGTTTAATAAGACACTGAAAAATGACAAAAATTGTAGAGGCTGCTAGCCTTTTAATGCATTTTTGCTCGTTTTTAGCATTATAATGTTGCAAAATTAAGGGTAAATATTTCTTTAATATTCTAATTTTGAGTGAAATAATCATAATACATGTATATTCTTCAAATAAAATTACTTTCTTTTTTTGTCATTTTTCAGGTTACAATACATCTTTAGTATTTAAGTGAGAGAAAGTGAGTGAGCAAGGCTAGAGATGAAGAAAGCAGTTGGCGCAGCGGTGGAAGCAGTTGGCGCAGCGGTTGCGTTTCACACTTCCGATTACAAAGTCAGTGGTTCGAGGTTTGCTCTGGTCACCTGTTTGTGTTCCTAGGCAAGACAGTTTACCCACGTTGTATATCTACCCAGGAGTATAGTGCGTACCTGGGAGGTACAAATACATAATGTTATGGCTACAACATTACGGAATGGATGGTGTTCTATTATAGGTGTTTGTACTGGGGTAATAATTGTGAAGCACTTAGATGCTTTGGCAATAAGTACTATATAAATTTCACATATTATAATTATTATAAGAAATCATAAAGTAGCAGGAAGGCAGAGATGAGAGGACTGGTGAAGGGACATAGCCATTGTCTCCAATAGCTGTTTGTAAGAGAGGAATAGGGTGATCATGACATTTGACAGCTCTACAAATAAATAAAAGATTTAAGAGAATTGGATTAATATATATGACCTTAGTGACATTTGAGAAATTGAAGAATTACCTGGAGTAAAATTAATACCAGCTGAATTGTGATTGAATTGATCAGGGAATAGATTGCCATCAAAAATATTTCATTCATTCCAATAGATTCTGACAAGATACAGGTCAATGAACTTTACTATCATATAACATTTAGAAAGGTTGGGATTATTTCTTTAAAATGAAAAAAAAAATCATTATAATTGGCCCATAAGCATTTCATTTCTTGGACTGGTATACTAGCCCATACTACATAGATTTTATTTTAGATCGTGAGTTCCAATGATATATCTTACTGTCATTCGTACTTGGACTTGGTTATATTTTATATTTATCATAATAATTAAACATTCACTGCGATGTGCTAGGTGGCCTCTACACTGCCTACTCAAGGGCGGATCCAGGATCCAGCGTATAGGGGATTGTGGGGGGGTATTCACTTTTCCAGATCTGAGTGAGATATCTATCCCGAATATCCATGTTTGGGCCCCTTCAATGCTGCATCCCCCACCCCTCCAAATCTGTCCCTACTATCCTATACCATAACAAATTTCTTCTGGCATTTCAGGCATAGAAGTTTTATTGATAGGCTTAGTGAGGCTTAAGGTATATTAAGGTCTTGAGATTTTGAGGAAAATTTTATGTGTTTAGCCAAAATATTTGGAAATATTAATATTAAAAATAATTCCTGGCCTTGATTTTTTAGATTTTACATCAATCAGGCAGATTTGGACAACACAGATTTTTTAAAATAATAATAATAATATGTGACATATATATAGCACTCATTGCTAAAGTGCTTTACAATTATTACTTCAAGTAATTGGAACAAACGCCTATGAAATACAATCATGTTACAGCTGCAATCAGCTCATGACATTTGTACCTCTCAGGTACCAAGTTATACTCCTGGGCGGAGAGAGGCAATGTTGGTAAGTGCCTTGCCAAAGAACACAATCGACCAGAGTAAGCCAAAAACTTCAGACCTTACAAATGGAAGGCTGAAGCAAACTGCTCCCAGCTTATTAGACCTCATTATAAATCAAAATGTTTTGGCACTCTAAAAAGTAAATTCTCTTGCAAGCCATGGCTCATAAGTCACTTTCACACTGAAAATACTGCAATTTTTAACCATAACCATGCCGGCATTATTGCCAGTCATACAGAAGGTCAGATTCCGGTAATATTACGGTTTCCTGTTTGAAAGGGTTCGACGGAGCGAAAGGCGTAAAATTGGTAGTCTTAATAATAGAGGTTTCCAACTTTTACCTTTATTTTGTTATGCTTCACTACGTAAGCAGGCATTTGACTGTGGAATCTTTCATACACATCCGGCCTAAGGCAGTGACGGTAATATAACAGTAATATGTCTAGGGTTTGAGGTGGTCTAACGAATGTCAGCACTGTGCCGGCATTGAAGGGAAAGTACCCTTTCACACAAAAGCCAGCATTCGCGAATTACCACAATATTCCCAGTTTACTGTTCTGTGTGATGAAAGGGGTTATAGGGTTGAAGCTTATTCCCAGTGTTCAGTAAGCCTGAAGTGGATGAGGGTATGATTCTGACCCTTGATAGGATGCTAGTCCAATCCACGTAACTTCCCAGCAATTTGCCAGTACGCATTGTACAGCTGGGTAGACTGAAATAGAATAAAATGTGAGGTCTCACCACAAAATGAGTCGCAACGTAGATGAGACCAAATTGAGATAATCACCAAAATAGGTTTGAAGTCAATTTTTTTTTTTAATTTAGTTTAAATCAATTCTGAGTACTAGTACATTTTAGATCAGCTTTCTTGCAGGAAAGTATCCTTCATGCAGATTTTCTAAGATTTGTAGTCTTTTAATTGTTTATTTTTAGATTGCTTTATTTGCGATTTTCTCAAAACTGTAATTGTGGCAGAGCCAAACCAAATGAGACACAAGTCGCAAATGCTATTTTTCCACAATAGACAGAAATTTTAAAATGGTCAATTTTTTCAAAATTTATTTTATTTAAAAAATATACAGTTGAAACATTCAACTTTCGTACTACCTTAACAATTTTCAGATATATGATCAAAAAATGTTTTAAAAATGCAATTTAAAATGACCTTGCTTAGTCAATGTATACGGATAAACAATTTATGCCGATTTCTCAAAACTTACATTTTAAATGTTCGAACTTTGATTGTTCATAACTTCGCAAGGAAACATCATATGAAACTGAATTTTTTTACATGTTAAAGATAATAATGTGTAGTTTTATAATCCATAAAAAAAAACCTCAATTTTTAGTTTTCCGACTTATGTCTCATTTGGCTTGGCTCTGCCACAATTCCATACATGAAAATTTCAAATGATTGTATCTTGGGATTTACTTATCCAATGAATTTCATTTAAAATGTAGATTGCAGCTTATATTGTGGTCTATCAGATGGTACCAATAACTCAGTTTTGGATTTTCCCACCATGAGACTCATTTTGTGGTGAGATCTCACAAATATTTGGCCCAGGTACCGTTTATAAGCAACTGGCACTAGTGAGGCTCGAATTTTCTACCTTTACTTTGATATTATATCTTCATCAACGGCCTTGTGAAAAACACCAATAATGGTGAATCAAGTTTCCGTTTAGAAATAAAGTTGTTATTATTATATTATTATTATCAAAATGTCATTGATATGTCAATGCCCCTTAAATTTTGTTTTAGAAAGTAAATAATTTATTTATATTAATACCTCGTACATGTATTTTTGACCTATCTGTAGTATTATACACATTTCTATGAAATGTCTACTTTAATTATAAATTATAAATTTCTGATTTTCTCTTCAAAAGAAGGTCAGATCTTCAATTATTTGTAGTGCATTGTTTTAGAAAGTATTGAACAACTCTCACAAATTTGAAACAGCTTTGTCTTGAAATAGGAAATTTAATAAAGATTGAGTTAACAGAACACATGAAAGCAACCTATAGTGACATCATAGTGTGTGCTTGATGCACTCTTCTGTATGTTTTTTTACATCACTTCCCTTTGAAAAAATTAAACCCTCTGACTAGGTTGATCTACCATGTTAAATTACTAGGAAGATCTACCTTGCATCACAGAGAACTACCTAGCAAGGTAGTATATAATTACCAAGCTATATTAATTACAGTCTTATCGATCATAGTACCCTTTGAAAAAAGTAAAACCCTCTGACTAGGTTGATCTACCATGTTAAATTACTAGGAAGATCTACCTAGCATCACAGACAACTACCCAGTAGGGTAGTATATAATTACCCTGCCTGTTGGTATTAATGCCTTAAGGTTTATTCTAAACAGTGGCTGTATTTTCCTATGTATACTTTGTAGAGCATTGCTGACCATCCTCGGTAGTATCTCTTGATATGGTAGTTATTATAGGGTTAACCCTGTTAACTACCTTTATCTACCTTGTCACTACCATTATTTGCCATGTTAACAGTGTTATTTTTTTCAAAGGGTTTACAGGATGAGAGCTATATCTTAGAGTTCCCTTCCCTCCAAAATCTTGCAAATTGTATTAAAGGTAAATTGTCAAGTAATTGCATTTATAACATTTGCAATCTTTTTGGTAACCCTTATCAAACTGTGGCAGAGCCAAGCCAAATGAGACAGAAGTCGCAAATGCTAGTTTTCCACAACAGGCAGAAATTTAAAAATGGTCAATTTTTTCAAATTTTATTTTATTTAAAAACTATACAGTTTATACATTCAACTTTCATATTAACAATTTTCAGATATATGGTCAAAAATTGTTTTAAAAATACAATTTATTAAAAGGAACCTGCTTAGTCAATGTATACTGATAAACAATTTTCAAATGTAGTTTTATCAAAACTTACATTTTGAAATGTTCGAATTTCAATTGTTCATAATTTCTCAAGGAGACATTATATGAAACTGATTTTTTTTACATGTTAAAGATAATAATGTGTACTTTTATAATCCATTAAAAAAAACTCAATTTTCAATTTTCCGACTTATGTTTCATTTGGCTTGGCTCTGCCACAAATGGATGCCCTTCACCCACCAGTCGGCAAGATATGTTCATATCTTTTACAAAAAATTGTCTAGAAAATTGAAATTGAAGAAAGATCCTGTGAATCTGTCATCACTGTTACATGGTATGTGAATACCAATGGTCAAAATATTTTATAGTAAAGTAGAAAAACATCATAGTGACCAGCTGGTCATCCTATGACCATAAAGTTTCAGCCACATAGTTACATGGTCAATTTATAACCAGTTATTTTGTGCTTTAGATTAAAAATCAAAAGTCATCGTTCTGCCTTTAAAAGTTTTCTGTGTTGCAGTTGTAAATGATAAATTTAAAATGAACTTTATAAGAGTTGAATAATTGCTGCGAAGCAGCTAATCCTAATCTGTACAGCAATTTGACCTCTCGGGGTCACTGTTTGTCAGATCATAT
>JAOTQE010011181.1:0-11026 GCA_025631205.1 Nesometra sesokonis | reverse complement strand
CCCTGCGAATGAATACGAACGCACAAGACACCGGCACGACGCACTGCGTTAACGTTACGTCACTCACACGATGCCGCCGCGGTACAACAAGACTGTTTTTACGTCCACGATGGAGTACGATGCTTACTTACTTAGACCTAATTACTTATTTACTTACTTAGATCTACTTAATTGCTTACTGAGGCCAACATACTCTCTACTTACGTATACGTAGCGATATAAAATTCACGAACATTACTCACCGGCTGATTACGAGTTATATTGTTAAATTTACAGATTTTCATATATCTTTTTCCATCTTTTATAAAATTAAACCTTTTAAAAAGTAAAAATCGGCCCAACGTACACTGGTCAAGAAAAAACTTAGGCTATACCGAGAATGAGAAAATTATGTTACGTTTCTTGTTATATAGTACTGGAATAACGTCAAAATAAAAACAATTTCATCATTTTAAAGAAATGAATTTTCAGGTTCAAGAAACTTGTGTCTACCAAACAAGGTCAATAATAATGTATTAATTATTAAGCTACTCTTGATGAATCCTTGTGCTCTCAATAATTAGGCTTATGCTCACGCGTCAATATTATCTCGACCACGTAGGTACAACAAAATGAATAAGGTTAAATCCAAATCAGAAGCCTTAAAACTTCAAATAACATTGGCAATTATTACGGTACGCCAGTACAGCCAAACCACACTAAGGTAATTAGATGTTTTGTTCGTTGAGGAGGAAAGCTTTTTTAAGACAACCATGAAGACCCCAATAAGACCCTGACCTATGCTTGGGGTGTGGGTATTACTGGAATTTAATGACGAATTTTGATTGAAATCGGCCCGATTATGTTCTTTTTAGGCTAAAATGTCTGTTAATGATCTTGAACCCAAAATCTTTGATCAAACAAAAGACCATACCTCATGCTATTTCATATGTGCAGACGACAAGACTGGACTATGCTATTGTGAAACAAGTAGGCCTTGTATTTTAAATGATTTGGGGGATTTTGGAACCTAATGAACTTTATATGATCTTTGACCCTTAATTGTGAACACTGACCAAGTTTGAATAAAATCGATTCAGTCGTTTGCTACTTGTAGGTTTTAAACATGTTGCTAGAAAATGAAAGACTTTCACAGAAACAGAACATGGGTAAAAACAAAGATATTATAAGAGAAACACGATTACAGAGCCATATCAGTCACGGAAACGGATCATGAGAAGCTGGGGTAAAATAATGAAGAAAACGAAGTAAGTATACGAGGAAGACCCGGTCGACCTAAGAACAGCGGCATCGATGAGTTCAATTCAGGCTTGCCACAAGTATTTTAGGTGTTGCTACTATGGAACGCATTTGGGGCCTGATGATTGTGTTTTCACGAATTAAAACCGAATCACCGTCTTGAACCAAATAGATTCAATTAAGTCTTTTAGGGTTGGAATAGTCATGACGTGTCAACCATGTGTAGTAAAAAAAATATATCATTAAAAACATTAACGTCAGATATTCACCCATGCTTGGCCGTTAGTGCGTCCATCTGTCCGTGGTGAAGTACTAGTCGGTGTTCATTGCCCAATTTGTTAATATTTCGAGGAATACGGTAATCAGCTATTTCCTGGAATAGAAAATCCCCTCTCAAAAAAAAATCCAACTTACAAATGTTGAAATCATTTGTGACAAATTATTTTTCCCAATCGAATAAAATTTTAGCTAGGCCTAGACCTGTAGTACAATCATGGTACAACACAATTTTATTAAAATAAAACCCACCGTATTCAATACAGTAAATCCGTTAGTTGACAGCTCATGAAAAGGACTTCGGTGCAGCATCTGTGTTTACGTAACCTCTTTGATCTAGGGTCGGGGTGGCTAGAAAAAAGGAACCCACAAGCAAACATACTCCCATAGGCCTACACGCTGTGCATACACACGTGTCACCCACCAGGCGATGCTGTGGTTTGATCACTTTTAAACGGAGGAATTCGGCGCCAAGTCAATCACCGTTCACAATTTAACATGCTTCCATAACAACAAATAAAATGAAATCAATGTCAATATTCGATGAACGTTCGGATGTTTAAACAGTCGGGTGTCAAGATAACAATTTTGTCCCGCCTAGAGTTAATGTACAATATTGTGTATAACGCCATTCCATTTTGTAACTCGTTTTTTCCGAACTCGAAAACTCGAAATTTCGTATTGCATTGCATTGGAACTAAGAAATGATGGGTTAGTCCTTGTATTTAAGTCCTATTAGACGTCTCGTAGAAGGATTACATAATAAATCGACGGACAGACATATTTTGTAATAGAGACTGTGTTACAAGGTAACATTTAAACGGTTGATAATTCTTGTAAATGAGATCACTAAAAAGTAAACCCAATTTGACAAGATCAAATGATTAAATTTCGTAATCATGTAAAAATCAAAATTCACACGACGAAGAACCATTATTTTACATTGTAGGTCAAATTTGACGGTTGAGGTGCCACCGGGATTAGCTGAAGGAATGTAATTTACATTTCTACGTGTTTTTCTTATTGATTGGTTTAAATGACGAAGTTATATTGAAATCTAGAATCAATTCAGCAACAGTTTTACAATGTGCTTTATCGAGATTTAAAAAGAGGATTTTATTCTTTATCTTTTACCAGTTCATCAAGAATGTAATTCACATAGCCACGCCTGGTCTCATGTGTGGTCAACGCGAATTTGTTTGCTTCGTGCCTTCCGTCTAAAGAGGTAGATTAGGCAACTGGTAGGCCTTGCTTGTATCGTGAAATAGTTAATATACAATGCCATTTTTAAACACAAATACGGCATACATAGAAAACCAGCGTCCTCACTTACCAGATGCAACTAGAAAAAACAGAATTTTGGAAAAGGGGAGGGGGTGGTTGACAGTCAAGCTTTATGGGATCCGGGACATGCTCCCCTGTGAAATTCTGATCTTTAGATGCCCACGGAATGAATGACCTCAGGGGTGTTTTAAATGATTGCTGAGTACGGTATTTTTTGTTTTATAGACAATGTTACTGATATTGGCAGGCCTATATTTTACTTTCCTAAAAGGAGGGGGAAGGTCCGCCCCTTTAAATCCGCCCCTGACTACCGTTGTATCAGACGTGAACGCCTGAACAACTAAAATTAATTTCATTCAGTTTTCATAGACCTAAATTCTGCACCTCCAATTAAATCGTAACTCCCGTGTAGAAACTGGTAATAAACCATACAAAGTGACTACGGAGTATGTTCAGGTAATAAATACGTTGATAATTACGGACTATTGTTCGGGCTGAGATTACAGTAGGCCTACTACTAGTCTCGGGTTTAGGTAATAATTACGGTAATTACGGAGGATTGTTCAGGTAATAATTAGGCCTAGGGTAATAATTACGGAATAGGGCCTATTGTTCAGGTAATTGCCTAACAGAGACCAGAATAGGACATTGCTGGATCTAGTAAAATAATGATACTTAGATGATAACCTAAGAGGTTTTATTGCAGAAGTGCATATGTTAACTTGCGCCATAACACATGCATTAAGAACAAACTTAGAAGCTGCCAACAAATCTAACAAGTTTTCAAGTTTTAATCGGATTTAAAGGCTTAAGTAGCTTGTTTACTATTATTTTTAAAGTTTACGTTTAATTGTCGTGCCAAATACCCACAATACAACTGACATAACTTTTGTAAATGTGATGGAATTCGGACCAAGTGCGGTGATTCTTTAGTCAAAGTGCATGACTTATGGTAAGTAGGCCTCATATAAGTAGGCCTAAGTTGTTTTTTGAACGCTATAATTTAGAAGGCATACAGAAAATGGGTGAATTGTCAGTTAATTACATTAATCTGCTCTTTTCATGTGCAACTACTGTAACCGATTTCTGATGGAAGACACAAGATCCTAATCAAAATAATATTTAAATAACAATAAAATAAAACCATTTTGAAAATTGTGTTGTGACTGTAGTTTCAGGTTGTGACAATGTTTTTATTTAAGTCACTATGAAATTGCTCAGATACAAACTAGTACCGTAACTAACGTTATTTTGACCTGATCTGGAAAAGTTATTTTTAGCCAATGACAATTATACATGGAACTGCCTGTTTAAAATAAAGTCACTGTAACAATTTGTCGAAATATGGGCATCGAATACACCCTAGCCTGGCACGTGCAGGAATGATATTTTATTTTTTCATCAAGATTGCTATACTTGGGTGTATTGTAGTTTTTGGTAAAATGTTCGTAGACTTCTGGACGTGCGCAGAATGGCTACTGAGCCCCATAAAGCCGAAACTTAAAGTCGTGAACTCCCATTTTTTTGTAACTTGCCTTGTTCAATCTTGATACACGCCTACAAACAACAAATGTGTGTACCAATGCGATCTTGGTACATCACAATCATTATGTTCTTGACACCTGTACATTAGTGACAGGTTACACATTTTAGTCCCTCTTGGGCTATTCAATTCACATATTTATTGCTTTCATTATGAGGAAACTGTTGGATTTGACTGATGAAATGTTACATTGGTATGTAACCGGAAACCGTTGGCAACGTGTGAGAGGTCCTGTGGTAAGAGAAGCTTCAATTACTACGAGGAATTAAAATCATTTAAATAAATCAAACATTTAAATACTGATTTTATGACATTTTATATATAATGTAGGCCTACTAACATGTTTTGCACAGATTTCGACTATAGAACAGCATGTAGTGTTTTTAAATGTATGCAACATAATTCTATTGTTGTAGGCTAGATTCCAGGTAGAACTTTATTACTAATAATAATGCAAAACGGTGTTTTTTTTTTATCGAATAACATAGTTTAGACCTATAGCGATATGTGTGAAATTTGAATTGATATTGATAAACACAGTTTAATTATCAATATCTATCAAATGTCGCCAATAATATTATCGACGATCTCTGTGCGATGCATAATTAAAACACGATTTTATTTCTATAACTGACCGAAGCCATGGAGCACACGTACTTCGAAATATCGTAGATGAAGACCTTGCAGATGACGAAACAGTAATGCAGACTGTGACGTCAATTTTGTGGACCACAACGTAATGTTTATTAGTGACGTTTTTCTACTTCTCTTATTCTACTTGTTAGGTTATTATTTGTCTACCTTTGAGGGGGATCTTGAAGTAACCAGAGCACCCCTCCCCGACACCCATCGGATACGCTACTGGCACAGTATCACAACGCAAATATCGTTTGTACAATATTTCCCTGAAAAGGTAGAGCGTAACTAACTCAGTCAAAATGTCATATATAACAAATTTATAAGATCAATATCTCAAGTTTGATAACAGGCGATGAACAATTAAACCGAGCAGCGAGGAAGTTAAACTCACTGAGCTGTGTTTCCCAGCCGATTATTTGATGAAACGAATTCCTGCGGATCAGCTTAAGCAGTCCAGAGAGGATGCATTTGTACCGATGGGACTGCAAGTGGCGTCCAATCGGTTGTCAAGATACTCAAAACTAATAACGTTTATGCTGGGAAACAATCTGAACATCAGAGCCGAAGGTAGATATTAAAATATCACCGGTACCTAAAATAGAAGACCTTGTCAAATGATAGACAAGTTAATGTGTTTGTGGAAGACAACGTGAAAAAAAAATAGAAGAATACCTTTCAATAGACGACTGACAAATGAAAGTTTTAGGTCTAGAAAAAAAATCCAGGAAAGGAGAATAAGTCTGATGATGGAATGAAAAACTGATTTTAATCAACTTCATTTGTACCTTCTTTATATCACATTGGCCTATAAGCCATAGGGCTATATATTCTTTCATGCTCATGTTTTTGCGACGAATGTTGGAGTCGCGCGCCTTATGGCGGCACACGGTGGTTTTTGACACTTTTGCCACGACATGGCACACATGCTTAATTTTATTGTTGACGTCTTTGGTTTTGCCAAAATTACTGTAATAAGAGTAAAACAAAATCATTTTTCGAGGACATTTAAAAATCTCCTTTATCTCTATTTTGTCAATCATATCAATGACATAATCAACTTATAGGCCAGTTGCCGTAAAATGACGTCATAGTTATCCAGAAGATAGGAATTTCAATGAGACCCAAATGAACGATACAGATAAAAATCTAATAGGCCTAGGCCTAATTAAAATCGTAAATCCGAAATGTAAAACATCTTTATAAGGAATCGTAAAAAAATCGAAAAATAGACCTAGCTTTAAAAAAATTGAGACAAACAACTAATCGAAGTAAATAGGCGGGATTAGCCTTTTAAACAATTCCCTCTGCCTCCCTTATTCCCAACTCCCATACCAATGACATCATTGGCTTATAGTTTTACCCTATAATGACGTCATAGGTCCATATGTCCGAGGATGGATATGTTCATTTAATGAGATCATGGGTGACAATAGAAAAACATTCATAAAAGAGAGCATGCTTTAGATAATCTACTACACATTCCCAAAAGTGCCATAAGGAGTAGTCTACGTGTAGTCTTACCAGGGAACAGTTAAATTACAATGTAATCCCTGTTAGCACTTCAAGAAATTATACTGTAATACATACGGACTCCAAGCAATAAAATACACGACACATCGTGACAGAATTCAATATTTTGACATAAATTATGTCATCATCAGGAATGATTCTTGATGATTACATAATTTATGTCGAAATATTGAATCTTGTCACGATGGCGTGTATCTCATTGCTTTGACTAGACCTATGTATTATAGCCTACTTTCTTTCTTGAAATTGATTAGCGGATCTTTCGGATTTCAGTCCTACTTTGGTTCACCATTACAAACGCAAGGACAGTACGGTCAGAATCTGAGTTTGAAATGGACAGCATAATCTGCGTGATTTTGTACCGGACCACGAAGACCTTTTAACGGGGTCTGTTGCCACGAAGACCTTTTAACGGGCTCTGTTGCCACGAAGACCTTTTAACGGGGTCTGTTGCTTGGAACTCTCTGTTTAGTCTCATGCGTTACACCTTTCAATATTTTTTTTAAGTCTACCAACATATGGGTACCGTCCCGATACACAACTATGGCACGCCAGTACGGACACTACTATGTCGAACACTCTCCATTTGAAAGTTCAAAAAACAAATAAAATTTTACAATTCCTCATCAGTAATAACCCCAAACATAATTTAAAGATTATTCTCATGTCCAAAGAGAGAATGAGTGGAACCTCGATTTACATAGGCCTCTTCAATATTATGAACCCTCGGTTTTACATAGGCCTGCTCCTAACAATGGTAAAGTATAGTCCTACTAAGGTGTAACATAAATCATAACGGGACATGGTGTTAAAATTGTGTTCAAATTAACCTAATTTATAGATTTTTGTATACTTAAAATCCTCTAGGCCTATGCCTAAACAATGGTTAGTAAAATGAGGAAATAGGCCTAATGAACAAGCTTATAAAAAGACCATAATTCAATTTTCAAAACCCCAGATTTACATTCCCCTAAATTCTGATCTTACATTACCGTGTGTAAAGTCGAGGTTCTACTGTATACTAATTTCGTAAAACCATCTTTCGGACAAGGGAATAAAAAGTCACTGGACACGCCCGGACTCTTGTGACGGTGGAAGTGGTATAACCGAGCTGCGGCCAGTCTGTACGTCTCATCGTCGCGTCTATTTTGACGACATTTTGACAATCGTCGCATTGACACAGATCGGTTGACTCCCAGTGTGCATGGGGCGTTTCCCATCGACATTATTTTAGTGAACACACTCTACAGAGACGAACAAGCCAGGGGAGGCCCTAGAATTGACATTGAGCTGGCGAGGGTGCGGGTGGGTGGTGAAGGGGGGGGGGGATGTTGGTCGCTATGGCTGGGACTCCGGTGGCATTTACCAGAAACGATTAAAACAAGGCACAAAACGGACGGTACTTGAACTAAAATGCCATTATGTCAGCCTTGGAATCTAAATTTTGTGTTTAAACAGTTTTTCCTTTCCCTTTTTTCTTTCAAGGTCTGGGCATGGCAGGAGGCGGAGGGGTGGGGGAGTATGTTTATCGTCCTGAAATCCGCCCCGTTGCCTCTAGTTATAGACAGGCCTCACTTACAAAAAAGCGTGCGTGAGAGCAATCAAACATTTACCGACGTCTGATCACAAAATTAAAGTTGTAAAGGTGTGTGTTCATGTTATTGATACCGTACCTAATTGTTTTGTAACTAAATTACCACCAACATATGTACAATATGATACTTCTTTTAAATGGGAAATACTTCAGGACCGCAAGTGCAACTCTTTAATGCAATATTGATATGCCCTCTCATATTTCTATGTATATAGTCACTGTACTCTTCCATCAACCAAACTAATTTTAGAAACACCCTGTGACATAGAACACATTCCCTGATGACGTAGCTCATACATAGACCGATACACCCAGGCTACTCTAATTTCGATGTTGTTATGGAAACTGATTATTTATATCGATGTTTAATTGGTACATATTATTTGCATTTCCCTCATTAAAGCCAAATTTAGAAATACTCAATCAGTAGAAAAGCCACACTCTAAAATGATGATAAACGCCAAAATCTTCTATTTTTTAACAATGATTTTTAATCACTGTATATTCTGGATTGTCGTTCCACTTTTTCTTTTTCTATCGATCGTTTACTTTAATACTATTTTTAAAATTCTATGATTAATGATAATATTATAATAATTTAATATTTTTAATTTAACACTACTAGATTTAACTACAATCACTATCAATCATAAATAAAATCATTAACTGTGAAATATTTTAATGATTAATAATACAGTATACATGTTTGCACTATATTTAACATTTTCAATCTATGTATGCACTCGAGTCGAAGTTTAGTCTGGTCTCGGTGCCACTCTATTGCCACCATTAGACTTTCTTCATCAGTACTACGTACGTACGAATGGAATGTCTTGTCGTGCAGCCGAAACGCTATTGTCCAGACCCAGTACCGTTCTTTAATCCTTCGAGAAATCCCCTATTACAGTCTACCAGTGATGAGGTCGAACATGATGACGAAGCTCATGATAAATCTATACAATCGATAAATCCAGGTTATTGAAATTCTCATGTTGTCAAGGAAATACTAAATTGATATTAATGTTTACTGTTTAATGTTTATTTGGCCCATATTATTTGTGTATTCGTTTTAAAAGCCATGCAATACATTTACCACGTGACGGTAGAGTACATTAAAAGTCAAAAAGACAAAATAATCACTACTGAATTTGAGCAAAGTTTGTATAAATAAACCAGTCTATTAAAACATTTGCCTAATGCACTCGTGTAAAATGTGTCAAAAATAGGAAATCAGCATATGTTATAGAAACGGAAATGGGAATATGGGATTACAATGCTTTAAAGCAAAAGTTAATCAAATCATAATTAAATATTAAAATGGGTAGGTTTTACCACTAACGGCAAATACATACAGTAGTTTCAAATTTACCTCTCTGTAATGTCTCTATCTGCCAATTTGTAGGATTTTTAAAGAAAATTGGTCGGCGCTCGGGATTTTATTTTATTAGACCACTTTCGGAACCATATCTTTTTATTTCAGAATTTGGGATAGGCTTAACTTCAAGCATTTCTTAAAATTCCCAGTAAAGTGTGTAGGCCTAGGCCTAGGTCTATTTCAAAGAATTTTCATAAAAAGTGTTGAATTTAGCCAATAAATAACCTTATTCGAGAGATAAGGTAGGCCTAGACCTTAAATCTGATGGGACCGACCCACCGACCGACAGATTGAAATACAGGCATACACTAACGATGCATGTTAGACCATGGAGGTATAAAAAAATTAGACGCGTCACAAATGTTTGGGCCTAGGCGTAATGATAGAAACTCAGACACATATGCCTTTCAACGTATACCTACATGAAAACTAATGTTAAATCATAAGGTAGGCCTATATACAACGTGAGAAAATAAGAACGTACCGTAATTCTAACATTATGTGTCGTGTTATTTAAAACAAAGTTTTAAGGAACGCAGGACTGACCGTACATTAGGCCTAATACAACGACCGACACACGCCATCCACTGAGAAACTTCCTTCTACTTTTAAAGCAATGACCAACAAGTCTCGAAACACGTATGTGAACAAACCGACCAACCGACGCACAGGGCGCATTAAATTTAATGAAAACAAGGGGTGGGATCCAGAATCCAGCGAAAGGGGAGGGTATGCACTTCCCAGACCCAGGTGGGCGTGGTTCCCGTTTTTCTAGAAGCAAAAGAAGAAAACAATTTTCTTACCCGGTTTTGCGTGTTTTCGTATCCATGTTAAAGTTACATATGGCCCAAATGTTTATCTATTATTTACTTTTAGAGTCAAATGCAGGCCCGGCACTCCTAATTTAAGGGGAGGGTGGAAACTGCGTCCCCACCCCCAAATTCGCCTGAAAACATACATTCTGTCATTACATCATCGCGTTTAAAAATGCACGATATCATTCGTAAAGTTTAATCATGAAAAATATATGCATATTAAACATGATATATTTCGTTGTTTTCTACCTATAATTTTACGAGGTCAATTAGAGGTCCTATGAGACTACGAAAATAAAAATAAAATATCGCTAACGACACCAGGTCCATTGAGAATGTTCCCACTATAATTAAGTTAGGCCTACTCGTCGACCTTATTACAATATATCAATTTAACACTACTATTTAAAAACATTAGCTCGATAAGTGCATTTTATCATCATGTCTGTAATGTGCATCGATGCACGTCATCGTGATTTTTTTAGAACGTTCTCTATGGAACGCATACGATGACTTTGGTAGGTCATTTTTATTCATTTCGACCAAATTTCATTCGATTCAACTTGGTAAAAGAGACGAATGTAATCCAAAATGCCAGGTAAATGTGGTATTTGATTGCTACGATTTCAAATGGTCGATTGAAAAAGTTGAACGGTTAAACCGTGGTTTGAATAAAGGACTTGAGCTTAAAATCAATGTTCTACAGAAACCAGTTCCATCACAATGGTCAA
>JAOTQE010011170.1:0-11027 GCA_025631205.1 Nesometra sesokonis | reverse complement strand
CCACTAGGATTAAGCCCTCATCTGCAGACGGATCCGTTTCTGGGTCTACCCTTCGTCAGTACAGCTTTGGGGCTAAAATATAGCCAAATCGTATGTTTTTATGACGTTGGCCAGACATATGCAAATTTCAGTGAATGCTATACATGCATTTGTTAGAATTTTGTCAACAAGCAATAATAGTTATCTAGTAGACACTAGATATAATTTTAACTATCTCACATTGAGGGGTGGGAGAGTATGGCTGTCTGTTACAGGGCGGTGCAGGGGGTAGGGGTCTTTTAGTTTATGTTACACATTCTTATTTCACTCATCATGTTACAGATATCAATATTAAAGACATCATTTTAAGTTACAGGGTTAATCAGTGCCGTAGCCATCATGAGGCAGACGAGGCGGTCACCTCGTCTGAAATTTTCAAAATTTGGCTTTTTAAGGGAAACTCACCCTCTGACCTCCAACAGAAGGTTCCAGTCCGTGGAATCCCACGGGACCCCCAGATTCGCCTCGTCTGTTTTTCAACTCTGGCTACGGCCCTGGTTATGGATACCTGGTGTATTATTAAATTAAAACAAATATTATGGTAATGTTATTGAACTTTACTTCGGTTGCTTCCTTTGGAATTAAATTAATATACTCGTATATTCTTATTATAAGTCCATTTGGTAAACAATGACTTCTATTCGTGTGGAGCGGGGGGGGGGGTTATTGAGACAAATATTACATCATTTTGTCGGGGATCGTACTTTCAGCGTTACAATTCGTTAGTGGGGGGTGGGTCTTTCAAATGGGCAAAATATTGTTACGTAATTTATAGACAGCCGCTATAGATCCCATGTATTTGGTCTAAAAACATGATAATTCGAACCATTATTATAAGAACCTAGCCTGGTCCATATTGAATATTTATTTTCAGATAATGTGGAAAAAAATATTGTACTCGCTGTGGTAAGATATTGAAATCCTTTCCGATTTGTTAAATATATTTCCACAGCTCGTACAATATTTATCATTAGTATTCAATTCTGCCGTTTTGATCGGTTCAATACTATGTTGGCCTAATATCCACCTATTGCTGATTATGAAGAAATTACTAATTAATAAAGAAACCTGCAAGAGTTGCTGTTAATGTCTTTTTTTCGCAAGAGCAGAAAATTTTAAATTTGAAGACTTAGTCTACTAGTAGCTAGGTCTAGGTCGCCGGCGAGGCAGGCTAGGCTCTAGGTTAGGCTAAGCCATGACAAATCGGTACTGCAGGGGCGAATCCAGGATTGAGATTTAGGGGTGAGGAAAGGGGGGGGGGGCGCTAAATCCCGATTTTGTTGTGACAAGCGAAAAAAAGACAAACTTTCTTTTAAAATAAAGGTGCGACTCATCCTCTAATATTCCCCACTACAGCCGCTGTGCATCTATTTTTTAGGCCTATTATTTTTATTGGTACATTGCCGTTATCTAAATACAATTCGATTCAATTTTAGGTCCCCTCCCCTTAAAACCACGCCTGGTACTTACATGTAAGCTATATTAAATAATAATTATAATATTGAATGCTAATAATATTGAATATTTTCGGCAGATACTGAAAAATATTATACTCACTGTGGCAAAATATTGATCATCTTTGACTCGTTCAATATTTTGCCACAGCTCAAACAATATTTTTCGGTATCCCCCTCAAAGGCATTCAATATTACATCCCCTTTAAAGTCATTTTTTACCTGCATGCCGGATGCCTCAGGATTTCGTACAATGTTGAGAAGCGTTCTTCTCGATACTATTCCCATCTATGAAAAAAATAATTAAAATTATTATTTAAAGTCAAGTCATATGCATTTTCCTACTAATATTTCCTAAATTCACAAAAAAATATTCCTTGCTTCCAGGCTCCAGTCGGAAAGCACTGTTTGTTTACGCGGCACAATCGCACATAGATCGCTGTTGGATATATTTAGAATTTTCACAAAAGCAAAACAAATACAGTTGCATCTGTTTTATTTTTAGGGTCCACCCAAAATATTAAATTATGTTGTTATCTACCTTTTTTAATACTTGGAAGTAATAGGATGAATAAATATGGCAGATCAGTATTATAAGTTCACCTGAACTTTCAAACAATTGCAAGTGTTGCCGTTTTGCTGAATTAAGTTCAACCAACCAAACAAACAAACAAACCAAACAAACAAACCTGTTTGAAAAAGGATGTCGGGTATTCTATTTTTCGGATATCGGTTTCCTTTGTGTCACGGTGATTTTTCCAGATTAAATCAAGTTCTGATTTTGTATTTTCGTTGTATGATGATTTGTTGTAGTGTTCGACTAAGGAACTGTTAATATCAACCTCATCTTCTTTCAATAGGCCGCCCTCAATATCATCTGTATCTATAAAAGTAATGAGTTAATGATTAAAAATTGATGTATGATGTATTATAGTTTAATAAAAACCAAGGGGTTATCTGCACAAGGACTTCAGTGAAATGAAGAAATGTACTTTACTAGTTTATGCTAAGCATCTGAAACATATGCGCATTTAGAGAGGGGGACTTAACAGGCTTAATCCCCCTCCCGCTAACATTGGCCCGAATTTTTTTTTTTTTTTTGGGGGGGGGGGGTTTAATGGGAATGGACTAATGAAAATTGATGCATAGTGGCTGTTTATAATACACAAGGACACCCAGAGGCTAAGTGGGACCTGTGAAAGCAGTTTTTTCCTTGTAAAAACTAAGATCGGGATTTAAGTCCACCCCCACCCTCAGAAATCACAATCTTGGGTAGAGCCACATTAACAACAATAACAAAGAGTACGAAGATGAATTAATGTGATGGTGATGTAAATGCATATAAGATAAACTAAGTTTGTGCGCTCAACAACTGTTTAAATGAGTAAAATTGAAATTAACTTTTAAAAGCATTTTCAAGCTAGAACCCACCCAAATAAGAGCCTAAATACAATCACCACCAACTGGAGAACAGTGTACATATAGCCAAGTCGCCAACCTTGATTTTGTTAAGTTTTCATAACTCACTATTTCGATGCTACAATTAGAAATATAGCAATATAATTACTATACTAGCTTTAGAGCATTTAAAAGTGTACCATGCTGGTTAAATTTACCTGTTTCAGCTTGGACATCGCCATTGATTACGTCAAGAAAAAAATCTGGCGGATTATTATGCGTTTCACACATATAGCCTGAAAGAGCAAGCATTCTAAGATTAGATTTCTACATTTTGAAAATCCTGTGTCACATGAAATATAACCCCTCAATTGGAAGTTAAGCATAACCAAACCATTCAAATTTATGACAACAAAGGGGTAGTGTAGATGCAATAATATAAGAACAATAATAATTGTATACTATTGTCCTCGTTTCTATGATATATTTACAGATAAACCTTGGAAGATCTGTGTTCGCGTCGCGGTGTTGTGTAATTTAGTAACATGTTGGTGGTTTTTGGTTTAGGTCTATAATGCATTCGAATCGAGCGATGCGTTAGAAGAAAACTGCCCAACGTAGCTTCCATCTGTGTTCACGCTGTCGTGTAATTTGCATAACATGTGGTTTATGGTTTAAATGCATTCGCATCGGGCGTTGCGTTAGAAGAATTGTTTTTTACTGAATTCATTACAGTAGTGTTGCCCGATGAATATTAAAATGTATGCATTTTAATTTTGTTAAGTGCTTATGGTGGTATCGTTTCATACTTGTTACAGTGATTTAATTCGAATGTAATTAATTTTGTGAACAGTATAATTCTCATTGTCCAAATTTATGTATAGTGATTAACCAGCGGTTATTGCTAATATTCGTCATACTTTAACGTAGAAGTGATTAATGCCAATTATAAATATATTAACAGACTTTCGATATTTCAGTGTTGAAAAAAAAAACTACTCACCGGCTGAGGCGAAGTGTTCCAAAGCATCGGAAGCAGGGCCATGGTAAATCGTTTCACCATTGCCCAAGAGATGAAGTTTATCAAACAATCGAAAAATAGAGTATCGAGGTTGGTGGATTGAGAAAATAACCGTTTTCCCATTCTTGGAAAGCCTAAAAAACACATCAAGTTAAAAAATACGAGTTAATAATTGCAGGTTTATTTTACTGCTTATTTTAATTAGGCTTGGGCAGAGCAACTTATTAAAAAGGTAGGCCCTAGGCCTACTAATCTAAGCTTTACCACATTTAAAATTCCTCCTTGCGAAAGTTAAAAACTGAGCCCATATAGGTTTTATATTCATAAAATGAAGGAATTCCATTGTTGACAAACAGGAATACAATAAATCGGTAACTTGAATGATAGAAAACACCACTGGCGGATTATCAGCACTTATGTTACGTATTCTAACGAATTTAACTGTCCGTCCTTTATAAAACAAATAACAATTTAGGCCTGCCTACTTACAAAGTTGATATCTTGTCCTTCTGTAATTTGTAGACTTTTATTTAGATAAATAAAGGAACAATATTAAAAGAGAGCATCTAGAATGTTACTTTTATTATAACTTTTAGGTGATAATTCTGCCGCATTGATTTACTGTTTTGTTGTGTTATTAATGTATCTATAGTGAAATGAAGAATGAATGGTATCTGATGTGATACACCATTTTTATGTAGTGTAATCTGTCCTACTGTCTTATTTGCCTTTGATTTAGTCAAGTTTAAGAAAATAATATTAGATATAGGCCTAATTAGGTATTTTGCCTCAATCTGCAGTATCTACTTTTGCAAATTCCTTATTACTGTATAAATATAACTATAGTTATCATTTTGTTTAATAGTAGTAAGAAAATACTAAATTACACTCTTTTCAAACAGAAGCACAATTAAAAAGATTGCAACAATTACAAAATAATTCGAACATGATTGCTATTGAACAAGAATTATGGTTTATATTATTTCGTTCCTTCCATGCAACAGTTAAAATAAATTGCAGTTCTTATCAAATATTTACGATTGAACTTTAATGCGCTTAATGCGTTTCATATGGTAATTCTTACCAATAGCACTTCATACTGGCGTTTCTTACCAATGGCACTTCATACCTATGGCGTTTCTTACCAATGGCTACTTCATACCTATGACTTTCATTACCAATGGTACTTCGCACCTGGCGTTTGGCACTTCATAACTTAACTATGGCCTTTTTTTACCAATGACGTTTTTACCAATAATGGCGCTTCATTCCTGGCGTTTCTTACCAATGACACTTCATACATATGACGTTTTTTACCAATGGCACTTCATACCGATGGCGTTTTTTACCAATGACACTTCATACTGCTGTGTCTTACAAATGGCACTTCATACCTATGGTGTTTTCCACCAACGACACTTGACACCTATGGCGTTTCATACCTATGTCACTTCATACCTATGGCGTTTATTACCACTGGTACTTAATACCTATGGCGTTTATTACCAATGGCACTTCATTCATATGGCGTTTCTTACCAATGGCGTTTCTTACCAATTGCACTTCATACCTATGGCATTTCCTACCAACGAAACTTGATACATAGCGTTTCATACCTATGGCGTTTCCTACCAATGTCACTTCATACCTATGGCGTTTCATATTAATGCTGCTTCCTACTATGTTTTATTTGGGCCTATAATAATGACAGTCAAATGTGCTTCAGCACATTTTGTCGACTTCTACCGGTAATTATAAGACTAAAAACAATGAGAATATTTGCCAGTCTAGACTTGGATATAGAATACACTTAATGCTGCTTTTATAATTTACTTATCTTAGAGTACAAAGTTCATAATAATATAAAGTGAATTTGAGGTGAATAGGCCTACAGGTTACATGATGGAGTATTTAGCATGCCATTGGGTACAGTTAACATATAGCCAAGGGATCACAAGTGCACCTACCTACTTCAGCACAGACACCACATGGCCGGTCTCACAATCGAGCTAAATATAGACTTATTATCTTAATATTAAATCCAAAATACATATACATAAGTAGGAACAATTTGACAAACCTGGCAAGTAAGCCTATCACGGAGTTTGCAGTACTGGCATCCAATCCAGTCGTTGGTTCATCAAGGAACAGCACCTCTGGATTTGTTATCAATTCCATACCAACATTCGTTCTCTTTCTTTCTCCTCCAGAAACTCCACGGATGAATTCTGTACCAACCTTAAACACAATACATGCATTTCGAATGAGTTGTCTGTTTAAATTATGAGCTAAACAATTGTTACTAGAGATGTATGAAACTAGCTGGGCGTTGGGGGAAACGTCAATGTGATGTCCCACAAATAACAACGTGGACTTGCTAAAAATGATTCTGGAACATAGGACGAGGAAACGTTGGTTATTTCGTCTGCTGAGAATGACGACTGTGACGACGATTAAGGGTAACTCCGGGATTAAAATTTTTATGGATAGGCTTAAATCTATAGAAAAAGTATTTGGGACCTAACAAAAAAATTTTCACAGCATTTGGATAAGGATATAATGCAGAAAACACGTTGCAACGTGAGTCCCAAATCAAATGTGGGTCTACTACTCAAATTACACAGTGTTAAAGAATAGTAAAATTATAGATTTTGAAAGGCTTGTGACTGAAAACCAAAATCACTTTACAGATACAACTCACATAAATGGAAAGATCAGGCAAATTCACACTATAACAGTAATTTTGAATGTGATTTTTGATACGGTTTTCAAATACATCCCTTTCAAAATGTGTAGTTTTCCTATCATTTAGCATTGTGTAATAATTTCCCATTTAAGGCCCATCTTAGAAAGTGGCTTCCTTCACTATCTCATTGTCCTAATGTTGTGAAATATTGTCAGTTTTTTGTTTAGGTATATCCATAGATGCTGATGCTGATGATGATGATGATAATGATGATAATGATGATGATCATGATGATGATGATAATGATCATGATGATGATGATCGTGATCATGATGAAGCCGATAATGATGACGGCGATGATAACGACGGTGAACACGATGATGACGATGACGATTGATAATACTATATCACTAGTGTGCCAGATTTTAATGTTAATTTGGGTTGATGTCGTCGGCAAATATATTACACACCTTTGTGTCTGCGCATTTTTCTAGGCCTAGTTGTGTTATAACATCTTCCACTCTTTGTTTCTTTTCTTCATCTCCCAGTGAACTTGATAGGCGTAGGGAAGCAGAGAATGCAAGGTTTTCACGAATTGTGAGGGTTCCCATCACTACGTCATCCTGAAATATAAGTAATAAATAAGTGAAAACGAAATATGTATAGTGATTGAAAATATAATTATTTTCATTATCATTACCAACAGGTTGTTCGTATCCAGATCGGATGTTGACAAGCAGGAAAAACGTTATTTACCGTATTCTTCACGTTTGTGTGTGTGTGTGGGGGGGGGGGGGAGGGGTCGGGAGTAATTGACTTTTAAGCTTTTATTCCTCAGACATTATAAGTCTTCTCCTTTGAAGGGATGCTTATTTCTTCTCCATGGTGGCGCTCGATGTTCAAATATTCATATTTATGATACAATTTTTTTAACCTCTGAATGGGGCTGTGTGGAAACCCTAAGCTCCACTCACCTCTCCCGCCCCACCCCAAATATGCCACCGACCAGCTAATGAAAATCATAACGACGAACCTTAGTCGTCATTACCATTTTCAATTTAATCAACACAGACGTCGTTATCATCATCACAACCACTTATTGTTCTCATCGACGTCGTCGTCGTCATCATAATCATCATCTTCGTCATCATCATCCTCATCATCATCATCATCATCATCATCAACATCATCGATACAATCGTTTTCCTCGTTTTCATTACAGTCATCATTATTATAAAAAAAAATTAGTCATTTAATCATATCGTCTTCATTATCATCATCATCATCACCAACACCGACACAATCGTCGTCGTCAATATCATCGTGCCCGTCGTCGTCACCGCGTCTCATCGTCACCATCGTTGTCGTGATATCGTTTAGCATTTACCTGAACGACATATCCAGAGACGAGTCTAAAATTAGAAGGCTGCACATTTCCATCAATAAGAACGGTGCCCGTTAAGCCTCGTCTGTCCTTACGGGCGGCTAACACATCCAACAATCTAAGAATAAAAATGCACCAATCAAACTAAGAAAATGCCGTCTAATCAGGAAGATCATTATCATCACCATCACCACCACCACCACAATGTCCATCCATGGAGCTATCTTTTTTTATAGCTCCATGGTACATCTCAATAAAGACGAAAGATATCAACACCGGGGCTATCTTACAATCTTAGAACCAATCAATAAACTTGGGTTGGTGCTTTTAAACCTTCAGATCAATAATGTAATTGAAGTATCTACTCAAGGATAAGAGGAGGATAAAAGCAAAAGTTGTGAAAGGACACTAATAATGGCGATAGAAACGGACGCAGGACTTGGAAGTTCGGGGTATGAGAGCAGTGGTGGATTTAGACGATGGCTTAGTGGGCATACCCCTTTTTAAAAAAATAAGTTTTTTTGCAATGTTAAATATATGACCATAGGCCTATAATTGTACATAAAGTTTAACAAAACACATTAGCGATGTAGGGTTTTATTCAGGGGGTATTCGGCGCCCCCACTGAAATCGGCAAAGTGATATTTCGCTCCCCACACCACCTTATATTTCGTGCGCCCCTAATATGTACCCCGTCCCCACAATTAAAATAAGGGGGAAATCACACAAAACAGGGGAAAAAAGCTTACGGCAAGTACGGCAACTTTTTTCACCCATGTAATTGAAAATGGCCGCCTCAATCGGAAATAACGCGACCCTCCTGTGAGCGACGGTCGAAGTTATCTCACCTACAATTGGTTGGTGAAAACATTGAAAATATTGACCTCTGGGTATCCGGGAACTTGCATTCTATTTTTACAAAACTCTTTTAAAAGAAGGCTACAACTATTGTAATATGCCTACTGTAATATAATTGAGGGTTGATACTGTACCCTTTGTGGTTGCTACCACCGCCGTCCCATCCCACTCCCCGTCAGCTCAGGGACTATTAAACGAGGCTGACTAAAAATTAAAAATACCCCTTAAAACGCCGTATACCTCAGACCTATGTGATATGAATTGTAAAGAGGTCTTTAGTACTCGCTGAATTGTAAGCCTATTTATTCATGGAGTTTATGTCCCATTGTGGTCTATTTGACTACCCTATTTTATAATAATGTACAACCATAAAGATATACGGTATTTATAACATAACTTATCATGAGTTTCAGGGGTGGTATAAATATACAGACAATAAGCGATCGTAAATCCACGTCGTTATTTTCTTTTATTTTGTTTACTGTTTATTTGCTTTTATACAATACAGGCACTACGAATTCAACAGCACTAAATATTGTTTTCTTATATATTTTAGGCCTATAACGTTAATCAGGGGCGCAGCCAGGATGGAATGAAGGGGGGGGGGGGTGTCAGACTTGGAAGCGAAACGAGCAATGTGAGCTGGGGGCCGGGGGCACCGAGGGCCCCCGGTCAGGGTCCAGGGGCCGAAGACCCCGGAAAAAAATACGTTATTTTACATGCTAAAAAACACATTAGAATCCACCAAAAGTTCCCGTTTTCTAGATCAGCCTGTTGACTTCGAAGTTCAGACTTGCGAGCGAAGCAACCAATTTAGGTGGGGGCCAGGAGGCCACCGAGGGTTGCCGGCCGGGGTCCAGGGGTGGAAGGCCCCTGAAAAAGTTGCGTTACTTTACATACTAAAAGACACAATAGAGTCCATGAAAAGGTCCGGTTTTCCAGATCAGCCTGTATTGACTTCGAAGTACGCTCAGCCTTTGCGAGCGAAGCGACCATTTAGGTGGGATACCAGGGGACGCACGCCAAGAGCCCCGGTGGGGGTCCAGGGTCGCAGGGCCGGGAAAAATTTGCGTTATTTTAAAAGATAAAAGACACTTTAGAGTCCATCAAAAGGTCCTGTTTTCTAGATCAGCCTGTCTTGACTTCGAAGTTCAGAGTTGCGAACGAAGCGACCAATTTAGGTGGGGGACCAGGGGCCGCCGAGAGCCCCGGTGGGGGTCCAGGGTTCGAAGGCCCCGGAAAAATTTGCGTTATTTTACATGCTAAAAGACACATTAGAATCCATCAAAAGGTCCCGTTTTCCAGATCAGCCTGTCTTGATTTCGAAGTTCAGACTTGCGAGTGAAGCGGGCAGTTTAAACTGGGGCCAAGAGGGCGCCGAGGGCCACCGGTCGGGTTCCAGGGGCCGAAGGCCCCGGAAAAAAATGCGTTATTTTACATGTTAAAAGAAAAATTATAGTCCATCAAAATGTTCCGTTTTCCAGATCAGAATCTTGGTTTCGAAGACTTTCGAATGAAGCGAGCAATTTAGGCTGGGGACAAGATGTGTTGCGTGTATTATACTGTACGTATTACTTATAATGATAATTGTATGTATTACCAAGATGTATTGTCACTTTAAAAGAATTTAGGCTGGGGCCAGTGGGCCGCCGAGGGTTCATGGTCGGGGTCCAGGTCCAGGAAAAATTTTGGAATATTTTACATGCTAAAATACACATTAGAGTTCATCTGAAAACCAGGAATACTGGAAAGGAGAGGCAAACGTTTGAAAGTTGAAACCAAACAAACCTACAACACTCGAATTCATTAACTTAACTTTTCAAAGTGTCATAATTTAACGTGATTTACCATTTTGAACGTAAAAAAAAACATCCAAACCGAGATGCGACATTTTAAAATATATTAGCCTATTATGCCTCAATATATTCGGAAATGACGCCCTAAAAATGTGGTTAATTGAAGTCAGAGACAATTACAATACACTCATAATGTCACCCCAAGATGCTCACTGTAGATAAGTGTGGACTTTAGACACATTCCCTAATAATCTGGTCATTGGATTATGTAATCTTTTATAGAAACATTTGAAAAGTTATTGGAATAGATTATACGAAGTTGAGTTCCAGTCTGCATTATTAACGATGGCTGGCTTACAATTCATGCAATACTATAATATTCTTCACATTA
>JAOTQE010011159.1:0-11027 GCA_025631205.1 Nesometra sesokonis | reverse complement strand
TATATACTAAATGAATGAAATGCATTGTAACAATTGAAGTTATATACTAAATGAATGAAATGCATTGCAACAATTGAAGTTATATACTAAATGAATGAAATGCATTGTAAAAATTGAAGTTATATACTAAATGAATGAAATGCATTGTAACAATTGACGTTATATACTAAATGAATGAAATGCATTGTAACAATTGAAGTTATATACTAAATGAATGAAATGCATTGCAACAATTGACGTTATATACTAAATGAATGAAATGCATTGCAACAATTGAAGTTACTGTATATACTAAATGAATGAAATACATTGTAACAATTGACGTTATATACTAAATGAATGAAATGCATTGTAACAATTGAAGTTACATACTAAATGAATGAAATGCATTGCAACAATTGAAGTTATATACTAAATGAATGAAATGCATTGTAACAGAACAATTGAAAGTCAAAACAAAATATCTTATACTCATGTTGTTATTTTAGTATTCATTGCTAGTGAAGTTAGTGGTACAATGTATTTTTTAATTTTTAATTTTATTGTGGCTTTTATTAGTATTTTTGTTTAATTCTTCAGAATTCACACATATGAGCATGAGGGTGAATGGATAAAGGCTTTGTCTGCGTATGATTCTCATTTGCAGCAAGATCCTTCTGCTCCAGCTTCAGGCCTATTACAAGTAAGAATTTGTTTTGTGAAATTTCACTATATTCTACAGTACTACTATGCGTTAAAATTAAAGTAAATGAGTACATGGTTGAAATACACCAGAAGCAGCAAGTTTGTACACGAGGTACGTTCCCGAACAATCCTTTAAAGAACCGATTGGTACTAAGTCTGGACAATTGCGTTCATGATCCCAACATGACGTATTCAATCATAGAAGTACTAATGAAGAAAGCCTATCCTATGGTGACAGTAGAATAGTCCTTAGACCAGACTTAACTTTGACTTGAGTTTTACCAAACTTATCTGGAAATTTCGTCAGAATCTGTCAATGTTTTTATGTTATGCTGTGAACAGACAAAAACACACACACAAACGCACAAACACACCAACCAACACGACTGAAAACATAACCTCGGCAAATTAAGAAATTTTGCGCAAATATTAGTATTTATTGATGATATACGTCATTACTATTATTAGACTACAACTGAAGTTGATGCATATTAAATGTGACAATATGTCAGGAATATTAACATAGCACTTTTTTTAACGTAACAAAATGTTGAATGGAACCGGTTTTATTGGCACTGTATTACAAGTAGGCCCCACTGTTTTCGGTTTCTTTATTTTAGTTTTGTAGCTGCATCAGTTAGTCACTTATGATGGTTATAAAATTAACTCAAACATGCCTGCGACATTAAAATTTTATTCGATGTTCAGCGCTTTTAATTTCAAACCGACATTTTTGTAATCTTTAATGGTACATGAGTGGGAAAAAACAGCTAGAAAACAAGAGGACTGAACTTTTTGACTTTGACTTAAGTTATACCAAACTTCCCTGAAAATTTTGTCAGAATCTGTCAATTGTTTTTATGTTATGCTGTGAACAGGCAAACACACACAAATGCACAAACACATCCAACAAACTCGGCAAATTCATTGGCGGAGGTAACAATCCAAATCATTAACTTTTTTTCCGTAATGATTAAATTTGAAAACGACCCCTTTTTAAAAGTATTGATGAAGAAAGCCTATCCTGTGGTGACAGTAGGATAGTCCTGGGACCAGACTTAACTTTGACTTAAGTTATACCAAACTTCCCTGAAAATTTCGTCAGAATCTGTCAATTGTTTTTATGTTATGCTGTGAACAAGAAAACACACACAAATGCACAAACACATCCAACAAACTCGGCAAATTCATTGGCGGAGGTAACAATCCAAATCATTAACTTTATTGCCGTAATGATTATATTTGAAAACGACCCCTATTTACTGTCAATCATTTTATTGTGTAAATTGTAATTTTCGGGATTAAAAAAATAAAAAATGCTGCTTCAAATAACTGTTTTGGAGCTTAGCAATCGACAAGAAAACAAGCGTAAGTCCATTATGATATGTAGAATCACCTTTACCTTAAATGCTGTTGAGCGACATATTATTTAGCACTTGTTGTTGCTTCTCTAGGGATTAAAGAATGTAGGTTTGCATCATGTAATGGGCACCTATCTCAAGTTCTGTTGTGAAACAGATGGAAGGTCAGATGAGGTCAGTGAGATTCAATATGAGGCTGCATGGAGGCTAGGCCAATGGGACTTGCAGATTGACAATGCCAGGTGGGTTATATGCAAATCACTTTGATTGTTTATTTTGATGTAATATAATTTGCCCTAATGAACAACAATTTCTATAGACAATTTGACATATTATCTAGGTGGGTAATATGCACATTTTGTTTTTTTACTTTAGTACAATGTTCTGCCCTTCGAAAAAATAACACTCTTTAACTAGGTAGGTCTGCCATGTTATATTATTTAGGAAATCTACCTAGTTCCACAAAGATTTACCTAGTAACTAGGTAGTACATAATTACCCTGTTTGTTGATGTTATTAATGTGTTAAGGACAATTAGTAATTGCTTGTTTGTTATGATGTCTGTTCTAATTAACCTGAAGGTTTATTCTAAATAATGGCTATGTATTTTTGTATGTATTTGCAAAGCATTGTTGACCATATCCTTGGTAGTATCCCTTGATATTGTAGTTTTTATAGGGTTAACCCTGATAAATACCCATATCTACCTTGTCACTACCATTATCTACTATTTTAACAGAGTCATTTTTTAAAGGGTGTAGTTCAATAGAATTTAATTTCTGACTAAAGTGTAAATGAGTTGCAAAGTTACTTAGTGGCCCTCTCAGTGAAAGTTGCATTTTGGTAGTTTCATGGAGTTCAATACCGATTCCTGCTTTCAGGCTTTGCGTATGTCTTAAAAATACGACCATGCACAGGTCGGATCAGATGGGTAAGGCTCTGAGCCTGGTCGTGGTCCAGTATTGGAGGGACTATGCACTTATAAACTTAAGAGAAGAGAACCTTGTCTTTGGATTCTTTTCTATTTATTTTGGCTTTTTTTTTGTGAAATTGTTCTTAACGTATAGACCTATTTTACTAACAGGTTGACAAGACAAGTCACTCTGGCTTCTGTATGCCTTGCTGTATTGTCTGTATATCTATGTTTTTTCTTTGTTTTGTTGTTTGTTATTTGCTTAATAAATGTTGGAATTTTGAAAATTAATTGAATTTAACATCATGGATGATATTAAACAGTAATAACACATATTCCATGTTTTTTTTCTCTTAGTATGCAAGCAGATTCTGGATTTCATGAAGGTGTCTACAAAGCATTATCTGCGATGAAGACCAAAGATGACACTGTTTTCAAATTGAACATCGACAAGGCCGAAGGTCAAGTCCTAAATGACCTCTGTCATGTCAGCTTGGAGAGCAACCAAAATGTTTACCCATTGCTATGCCAACTGCAAATGTTGATGGAGATCCAAAATAGCATGAATTGCATCAAGTAAGTTTTTTTTTATCCAACTGCAAGTTTTCTAACCACTTGCAGTATGAGAACTACATCATGCTTTGTAAACCAAGTCTCTTGAGGCTTAGGGAATGGCATTGTTAGGTCGTGGGAAAGAACCTGGGGCGGATTGCTATAAGCGGTCTTTAGAAAGTCTTAACCTTAATACCGTCTATAATCATGACGTCACCCACTGTCTTTAATTATAGACCATTGCTATGCCACGGTCTTAGCAGTTAGTGGTCTTAAATATTAAAGCCTGCTTGGAGGAGGCTATAAATGATCTTAAATTACTTGAAATGTGGCGTCAGCATTAGTTTACCTTGAAATGCCTGTTTTTATAAATTGTTAGAAATATAAATGTTTAAACATACACCATAAAATTTTCGTACAAAAATCAAACGTGATGGGACACAAAAAATACCTAAAATAGCGCCCTCAATTACCATTACTATGGAGAGTTTGTTCAAGATTCAATACTCAACACGGTCTTAGGAAAGACTGTTTTATAGCAATGGTCTAACTTGGGTGACTTTGCTAAGACCAACTATATGTTAAAGCCAGCTTTATTCTGTAAGTTAAGACCATCAGTTAAGACAGTTTTATAGCAATCCGCCCCTGTTGTGTACCCAGGTTCGAACCCAGGACCTTGGGATTGAAAAGGAAGCATGTTAACCAAATGCATACACATAAAATACAGTCAATAAGCAGCAAATATATTTTGAAGCAGCAAAAAGAATAGTGAAATATCAAAAACAAATTTTCATTGGAAATAGAGAAATGGAAATATAGGTAATATTTTGATGTTGATTTAAAGGAAGAGTTGTAGCCTTGCGGATGTCTAATTGAAGTGAATTAAAGAAGTGTGCCTTATAGTTAAATGAAAGTTTAAAAACTTTGAAGTCCAAGGAGAAAATCACCCTGCCAATTGACGAGTGTTCATTCAGCCATACGTGATAACTTCCGTGAGAGATTGACAGATAGACTGGAGGCAAGATTGTGAAGTGCCTTAAAAGACATCCAAGATTTTAATGACAGTGATCATGATATGCGCCGTATGCTTTATAATTGCAAGAAAGGAAAAAAGAATAAATTCCCTTCTAAGAAGCTCATAGGGTGCTAGCATATTCCTAGTTTTCTGTAGCATGAAGCTGACGAGGGTGTGTTACCCCCTGGATGGGATGCAAGTCCATCTCAGGTTACTTCCCAGCAATTTTGCTGGTACCCGTTGTTCAGCTGGGTAGACTTAAGTAAGTGAGTAAAGTGCATTGCCCAAGTGCACAGGCAACTGGCTGGCATGAGTCTCAAACATTTGACATCTGAATTGGGATTCTAAAATGCAACCTGTGCCAATTGTACCCACACTCCCAGAAAGAGGCGCAGTGCCTGTACAGTAACTGTAATATTTTTTATCACAGGTATGGTCAGTTGGATTCCATCAGGGAACCGATGAAAGACATGACCACGGTCCAAGATCTTGACTTTGAGTTTGTTGAACCTATTCTTGCTGTCAGGTCATCTATCTTAGATATTGCACACAGTCTGAACCCAAGGTCATCAGCCATTCAGGATGTGATTTTACAACACTTATTGAGCCAATCAGAGCTTGCCAGGAAAGCTGACCGATACCATGTGAGGTTAAAATAATTTTTTTAAATTATATAATTTTGTTTTTACTTTTAGTTACTGTGGGTGACATTTAGTTTTTTTATATCTTATAATTTTTTATATATTTATATTTTTATTAGATTTCAGAGAGAGCCATAACACAACTTTCCAAGATTAATGAGTCTTGTAACCATGACGATTGCAAAAAGTGGTTTTGGCAACTTGAGAAGGCTAAGATGTTTTGGGGTCGAGGGGAGCATGACACGGCTAAGCATCTGTTGAAGAATTTCATTGGTCAAATAGCAAAGGTAAATTGTAGTTTAAACAAAATGAGCCATGACACGGCAAAACCACCAAGTTGTAGAAAATTTGAAAATTGAGTTATTGTTAAAACCATATTACACTTTTCACAAGCTTTAAAATGAGGGGTCAATTATCAAAATCGAAACATCTATAACTGAAGGTATTGGACAAAATAGACACAAATTTTCTTTGTATTTGTTTATATTTCCTGTTTTTTATTTGCTTATTTCTCAATTTCTTTGCGACAACTTGGTGGTTTGTCATGACTAGCCACAAATATACAAACACATACGTCGTAATCTTAGTAGTAAAGTAGAATGTATACCTCTACTTCAAGAAATGAGATAAACCTCACCATGCTTCAATTCAATATTTCAAAATTAGTTTTGTCATCATCATGACTTAGTACTGGGGAAAATATAAATATTAAATACCGATTCACAAAAAAACACTTGTTTGTTAAACCTCTACTTAACCATGACAAATCTGAAAAGCGTTTTTAAATTTTCGTTTTTATTTTTGATAATATTTCATTTTTTTTACATCTCTTCTTGTTTTGCAGATAAAGGTTAAAATATTCCAAACAATAAACACCCAATTATTTTGTTGTATTGTTTTCTTTGTAGACCACAAAACAAGCTGAAGTATTCAAGTTAATCTACCCACAAGCACTGGGTATATATGGCCAGTGGTTAGCTGAGACCCACACTGCAGGTCCTAACACAATTATGGACGATTACCTAGAGAAGGTACAGTATAAGACTGAAGGTGATGTCTCACAGTGTAGCTGGAATTCTCTGAAGAATTAAACAATTTCCGAATCATTCATCCTCATCAAATCTGCAACTAATTTTAGGGAATTATATACAAATAATCAATAATTTTGAGTATGGTAGTACAGAATATTTAACCCTTTCAGTGCCTGCCCCCCGGTACTACCGAGGGTAATAAAATGCCATTGTTTTAACGTACTTAACTATTGCTAAACCCGCCCTCTTTAGTTTTTATACCATCCTTGACAAATTTCCTATTTACAAAAAATGCATTCCCCAGAATATGCGCCCTCTATAGTTTTTATGAAAAATTCATGTTGTTTCATGACTTTATCGACAATCATTTATATGTGTCTACTTCAGGGGCGGATCCAGGATCCACCGAAAGGGGGGGACCACTTTCATGTCAAAGTAGATTCGGGTGGGCGTGGTTGCCCGTTTTATTCAAAATTGTGCAAAAAAATGTATTTTTTGGTTTTAAAAGGGGGGGGGGCCAGGGTCCGTTGGATACGCGCCTGTACTTTGTTATAAAATGTCGAAAATCTTTACCATGCACTAGTACCTTTTGCCCCATGCTATGTAACAATGAAACACGCAATCAGATGGCTAGATTATACACAAGTTTGTATATGTCATGATGCCCTGGGCATATCTGACTGGGTATATTGATTTCACCGTGTCCGTCTGTCCTGTTTGTCTGTTGCCAATTTTAACCATTGCCACAGGGATTGCATCATCTGAGGTAGGGCTTTAATATTTGAAATGTTTTGCTTATGACAAAACTTTGTGCAAGGCCCTACATTTTGATCATGTGACCTTGACTATTGACCTCGATTTATTGTTTCATGTACTACATTAAAGCCTGTTTTCCTGTTGATCGTTTTTACAAAATTGCCTATTTGAAACAGCGTTTTGAATATTCATTAAAAAGTTAAAAAATTAACGATAAAATTCAAATCACGCCGGACCGCTATATTTCTGCTATTTACTACAATTTGCACAACAAAATTTGTATATCTTCGCAACGAATTAAAATCAAATTAGAACAAATTTAAAGAGCTTTTCAATTGCAATTTTGATATATTAGTTAGGTATTTGTATATTTTATGTCTTGAAGCAAGTTACAACTCACGGAAATGTAAACAATAAACAAAATGTGTGATTTATTTCTAGGCCCAAAACCTGTAAATTATTGCTGAAGGCAATGTGGCCTCGCGAGCACCCTAATTTAATGATGCAAATCATCAAAGTTGATCTCGATTTAACTTTGACGATTCGAATCGTTAACTTCTTTGACGTCAGGATTAATGTCGAGAATGACCCCTTTTTCTGTCAATCATTGTGAAAATCGGCATTTTTCAAAATTACTGATGACAATTGCCATTTCAAATTTCCGTTTTTGGGATAAACGATCGACAAGAAAACAGGCTTAAGGTTTCACTACCGCTGGGCCATAGTATTTAACAAATGCATCTTTTTTGGCATTGCAGGCTGTTAACATCTATGATGTCACTAACAACACCAGTGCTCCTGCTATCAAAGCTTATCTTTCGCTGGCACGGTTTGCAGACACTCATTATCAGAACATATGTGGCTACATGAAGTCCAAGGTGTTTGAGGACAAGCAGAGCTTGTTATCCAAATGTCGAGCTGATCTGGAAAGTTTACAAGCTATGGGTGACCAACCTAGCAAGTAAGAAACATACAGTTGAACCTCTTGTAAGCGGACACCCTCAGGTCCTTTTAAACTGTCCACTTATGAGAGGTGCCCACTTACGAGAATTTCGGCCAATTGAGGGCCAATCGTTGTAAAATGATGTACAGTATACGTCCTTTTGTCTCAAATTTCACAGCCTTCTCAACACAAATGGCCCTCTCAAATTTCTAGACACTGCATTCTCTATTTTATTAAAATATTGTTTATCATTTTTAAGATTGGTTCAGTAATATGATTTTCAGCCATTACAATATAAGGACAATTTTTTTAATAGAAATTTGTATTCGTTGTACAGAAAATTCACTAAATTATGGGAGGTAAAATTAACATACATAAAATTAAAATTTTAAAACAAAACATGTCTGCTTACAGGAGGTGTCCACTTACGAGTGGTACCAAATGCATTGATTAGATAGGAAGAGCAAACAGGTCTTTGGATTATTGTCCGTTATGGGAGGTGTATGCTTACGAGAGGTGTCCACACAGGAAGTTTCAACTGTGGTCAAGTTTTGGGTGTCTTATGACTTGTATGATATCATTGTAAAGAAAGATTATTGATAACTGCATGCGTGTGGTGTTATCAATATGCATGAACTGTGTCTTTTGCAACAGTGTTTTTTTGTCAAAAGACACCCATTTATTTGATGTCTCTCTTCATTTTATGGTGTTTGATGCCATTTGATGTTAATTTCAGCAAAAAAAATGTCTGTGTTTTTTAACAGAAGTAACATCTAATAGTTTATTCAAAACAAATTGACAGAACATCTTATATTTTAATTATTTTAAAATGCTTGTCATATAATACTAATAATAATTAGTGCTTGATAGAGCGCATTCTGCATAAAGCCTCAATGCTCTACAATAAAAATAGAAAGTCAGAAAAATTAAGAAAAATGTAAATAAAAACGCCATTCCATAAGGCAACAGCGGCACAGATGAAAGACTGGCTACCATAACATTGTGTAGAGGGACAGACAGAATGGGAAAGAAATAATCTTATAGATGTGTTGTCTCTTGGAAAATGACAAAAAATTGATTTTCGATAAGTTGTGAACATGACATTAGAAGTTAGGTTATTTTAAAAATATTTACTCCTAATTTTGCAGTATTATATGCAACTACTTAGCGAAAAACATCAAAAAGGCTGGAAACCTCTAAAATTCGTATCACTCCTCATTGTCAAATCAATTTTGAATTACACTAATCTCTGTTTTAATGTTCTGAACTGCGATGTTACTTTGATAGGAGCAAGTTTATTTCAAAATTAATGTTGCTGATTTTTTGGTCATTTTCAAGTGACAATACATCATTAAAGGGCTTCTGTTTTTATATCTAGGTATCGTCGGACTTTGGAGAAGCAGAAGGATATAGATGAGACTGAAGTGCAAGCAATGGAGGATGATAAAGCGAACTATCTCTATAAAGCCGTTAACTGGTATCTCAAGTGTTTGACATCTTCAGATGAAAATGACATCAGGATGTTCCGTGTTTGTTCACTTTGGTTTGACAATGCTAATGACTCAGAAGTTAATAGAGCAATTGAAGTAAGAATATATTTCTTTTTTTTTAAATGTTTTTTATTTTAAAATTAAATCAACCAGGATGGGAACAAAATGCCAAAAGTGTAATGTATATATTACATAATACCCATTTGTACAGTTAAGATTTATGCCTTATTTACTTTTACCTTTTGTGCGAGTCATATGGCTATGCAGCTGAGGCAGGTGAACTATTGCAAGAAATAACTGCACATGTTCGAGGCCTGCTCATGCATGATGGTGGAATAAGTCTTCTCGTATAAAGACTATAAACCTAGTGTACACAACTGCTCATGTACGAGTTGTTTGGCTGAACGGTTAAGGCAGGGAACCGTGAGCCATACCAACAACAGCATGGGTTCGAGGCCCGCTCGCACCATAGTTCTGGTGGTGGAACAAGTCTTCTCGGATAAGGACTATAAGCCGTAGGCCCAGTGTACACATACATCTTTTGAGACAAGTAGGGGTTACCCCGATGTACTGGTCCATACACGACCCCTGTCGTGGACAGAAGAATGTGCGCTAAATAGTAGCTGCGAGGACATGACGTGACCCTTAAGGGTTTAGAAAGTGATAGGAATGTGTAACATTTGGTCCACAGTGCCTTGAGACTCTACTGTGTAAGGCGCTGTATAAATCTAATTACATTACATTACCCTTAAAAGAAACCAATAAATCATTCAAGATAAGCATGGGATAACCCAAGTGTAGTGGTCCACACATCCCCTGCTGTGGCAAGCAGAGTATAACACCAATCTTCAGCAGCAGGACATGATTTTACCCTTAGGGGAGGAGAATTTAATGAAACACATGACATCATGTCCACTCTTCAGCACCTATGACAAGTTACAGTAGTATCTTTTACAGGAGTGTTAAATGGGCATTTCTTCCAAAATCCACCACAAAATCAAATTTCTTGGGAAATTCACCTGCTTATTATTTTTAAATAGTTACTTAATTCTTTTAGCAAGGTCTAGAAGATTTCACTGATAATTTTCCTGTTGCTAAAGTAGTAAGCTGTAGATTGTATCTGCATGGATGTCACCCAGGCTTTTCTCTCCATTGTAGGTGCTGTTTTTGCGGTCTAGGCTGGTTGCCCCCCGGACATTTTTCCCCGGTATTTTTCCCCCCGGACATTTGCCCCCCCTAGGACATTTGCCCCCCCATAATTGCAATATATCTGCTTATATAATGAGATTTAATAAATAGTTTCAAACAATACATAATAAGACTTTAAAGTGTAATTGATAGGTTTTGCCTCAGGGATAATATTAAAAAAGTATAATGCATACTCCTAGTAACAATATACACGCCATCGTGAATATTGTAGATCCAGTATTTCAACATAAATTATGTCATGACATATATTATGTCGAAATTAATATATGTTATTAAATTTTTACTAATATCTGTTTAAGAGGAATAAAAGTATATGTATAATAGTTTATGCTTTAAACATTATTCATCCCATTAATAATAGTTCTTTATTGGTAATTGTCACTGTATATATTGTATAAAGTTAATTAATAAAGTAATAAATGATTGAAATTT
>JAOTQE010011148.1:0-11027 GCA_025631205.1 Nesometra sesokonis | reverse complement strand
ATAATTGCTAATCAAAGTGTCTATTTGGTTAGCACTGGCGCTAATCGATTTTTCAAAATTATTTTGTTCCCTGATTAATAATTATGAAAATATTTAAATTTTATTGCATTCAATGTACTATTGCCAAATTCTAGGAATAATTTTTAAATATGCAAGTCTACGTCATTTATTATTTTGACCTGGCATTATAGAGAATTTAAGCTAATATAAATAATTATCTAATTATTGCATTATTATATGACCTTACATATGACCTCACATTTATTATTATGTGTCATTTATAAAACATTAGGCTGCATAATTCATTTCAATTATTGCATTTATATTATAATTATAAACCTTATTTCATAAACAAATAAATGAATAATTAAAATAAACAATAGTTAGTGGGAGTTTTGTGTTTGATGATTCATCATTGCATTTTTTGTGAGAACATTCTACAAGTGTGAGTGTTTGATTTGAAACCACTTTAGATGGTCAATATTGCATTAGTAGCCGTTTGTTTTAACACGGTTGAATGATCTCTAGCAGATGGGGTTTCTCTTAATGCATTGTAGAGAATCTGTGATTTCAACGATCACACTGAAAAGCGAGAAAAATTCAGTCATTGTTAAATATTTCAATAGATTTATTGATTTTTAATGACTTTACTGTGTTTAAAATTTTAAATAAATTACTACAAATTCAGTATATTTTTTCATGACTGTTGATTTACAAACTGTCATGTACAGTAATGCCTCAATGTTAATTATTATCACTGTGGTTGCTCCTGATACAGTTTTGATTCTCATATATTTTTTACCCTCCTTTACTCTTTTATATTTCCATGGTATTACAGAGAATACAGGAATGGTCATAGAGGTCTATAGTTATTATTTATGTGGGTACATGTAGGGCCCAAACCAACACAAAAGCCATGCCTGACAAGTCATGTTTTATGGACAATTTACTAGTATACATTTTTCACTGAGGAGATCACTGTCACCATAATTTGATTCAATATTCCAGCATTTGGTATATACTATATCCGTTGAACCATCAGGTTAATAAAACACAAATTTTTAGGATACCATAAGCAACATTACAAATTTCCACAAGGACAGAATAAATTCTGTTCTAAATGTGGTTAAATCCCTCCTTGAGACAAGGCTAAAAACAGTATGTTGAAACATGGTTGAAATAATGCAGACTGATTTCAAGTGAATCAATGGAACACTATACATTGTGCCTCATTAATGTTTTTTCTACATGTTCAAACCATATGTTTTTTCATAGAACCACAATCTCTAATTAAGGTTATAGTCCTTATGAATTGACGTTTTTGTTTTTCATTTTGTATCAGTACTCCCTCATGTGTCTTGAAACAATATTACTCTGAGTCACTGCATAAAATAAAGTGATACACCAAAATATTTTAATACACTTTAGTAGCCAACTAGTTGTTACAGTTAACATTATTATGTTTGTCTAAAACATTACAATTTACTTCAAGTAATTGTAATAACATGTTATACTAAATAAATGTTCTATGAAAATATTTTACATGCATATTTTTCAAATTGTTATAGTTTTAACATTTTAATGTTTGTCTTAATCATAGTAAATTTAATTGTATTTAAATTCTAGACTTCATGACTAGCATTGGTAGGAAATCATGAAGCCAACAATATCTCCATATTTTAACAACTTCATCAGTTCCTTTATTAAATTTATTTAATCTGTTTTAAATGTGAGGTTGTTACAAATATGTAAAAATTTTCATTTTATTTTAGTACCATTGTATGTCTAATGTCACCAAAATTACGTAAAATTACATAAAACACAGAAAGGCATTTTATAACTAGACCCTTTTTTAAACTTTACAGTAGATTTTCAGCTCAATATGTCGCATCTTGGCGCATACTTTCGAGAATAACAATTTCCATCCTCAGTGCAAAACTTGACAAAAACTTGCAGTCATATACAGGCCTGAGCAAACCCACTTGCCCAACGCCCGGGACAAGTGTTTTTTACAATCAGACAACTAAATTTATGGGGCCCACTTGTCCGTGGACAAGTATTTTCAGCTTAAGTCTAGGCCCTGAAATCCACCTTTTGACAGTACGTTGTAGAATAGCCCAAACTTTGATGTACAGTACTAGGCTGTGTATTTATTTCATAAGTATAAATTTAGTTTCTATTTTTAGGTATTGCGAAAAAGCGGACAAGTAAATTATTTTTCGGACAAGTGAATTTTTCAAAGGTACTTGCCCTGGGACAAGTGTAAAAAATAAATTTCCTCACCCCTGATATAGCTAAGAGCACATGTGAATTTAAATTGGCAGAAGCAGTAGATTAAAAAAATGAACAACCTTCAAGCAAACAGCACATACCACTGCATGATTGTTCAATTAAATAATCAAACAAAACTTACACAGCGATGGATTGTTCCATGTAATATGCAAAGCTTCAAAGCATTAGTAAATATGTAAAGTTTGTGGCACACCGCATGTGTTACTAAAAGAACTGTTAAGATTCTTGATGTTTTCATCAATATACTTCGAACATCCTCAAGAGTGAGACTCATACACTTTTACTCAAAGATCTTACAATGTAAAGATAGCGCACTGGCCGATTTTAGCATGGAATATCTGTAATACACTTAGAATGCCATCTAACACTCAAATCTACTCCTTATTTTGCAGGGGGCGCTATAAAATGTATGGTTTTATTCTCGTTTTTATAATAGTCATTTATTTAAAATTATTATTATTTGGATTTATTCTCCAAAGGGGTGATACTGAATTTTATAGAGAATATAAATTAATTTCATTACTAAATTTTGAATTGCATTTACAATCACCATCAATAGCAATATTTTCTATCTGTGTTTTCGTTTATTCCTTATTTTGTAGTGGGTGCAATTCCATGGCATTACGCACTGGAATAGGCCATCTTTGCTTTTAATCCTGAAGTCAATCACTGTACATTGAAACACGGAGAAGAACTACACGTGTGATGTAACACACACTTTATATTTCATTGATATTTGCCATGCAAACCTTCAAATAATATAGAACCATTTTAATTTATGTCTCTGCTGTATGTTATCATTTATCATTTCAGTATTTTAGTAAGATTAATATCTGTAAATAACAATGAAAAATAATTAGTTGTGTGTTGTAGACATATTGTCTATGCTAAATTTCCTTTAACCCAGACCTTGTTTTGTGTAGCCACCATGACTACATTCTTTTCCTTATAAATCACCTATATATCGCTTTTCCTTTCAGCATGTTGCCTCTGAAAATGACCGTATGCGAAAACTACGGGAACGGACCGAGATGCAGGAACAGAAAATTCGCAAACTTCATGCCTTACGTGGTCAAGTCGAGACGACGAAAACGACGAATAATAATTTATGTAAGTCAGAATTTGCTTCTGTGGATATTGAAATATGAGCCATAAAAATTGCTTTTATGATAATCATAAATGTCATTGAGACATTCCAAGCAAATAGAGTTAATAAAATTATATTTCAATCTAGTAAGCTGAGAGATATTTTTGGGGTATTAGTGTAGATACAATAATAAATGAATTACATAATTGTCTGTCTATTAAAATCAGTTAATTCTCTTCTTTTACATCCCAAAATCATGAAACCAATTTAAACCAAAAAACAACCTTTCCTACTCCCTTAAACAGACCTGTTCAAGAAAATGTTGATAATTTTCTATAAATGTACACGGTACAGGGATAAAATTTTCTCACAGCATCACAGCAATTGCTGTGGAAGGAATCATTTGCTGCTGTAGTAGGCCATCAGTCCAAAGCAAAATTTTACTGTATGAAATCGCACTTTATAAAATAAATACCATAAAACCAATCCCACTGGTAAGTTGTAGGAACATTTTAAGGAAATTCGAGCACAGTGGTGTTACTATAAAAACCAACCTAAAAATTTATGTATAGCAGTTAACTTTAACCATTTCTAAAATTTAATGCATTTTTGTATAATTAATATTCTTCCTTATTTTTTACACTTTTTGTCTTGCAGCTACGGAACTAGATGAGGTACGCTCTCTGTTTGCCGAAAAAGAGAAAGAACTTGCCCTCGCTGTCTCCAAAGTTGAAGATTTGACGAGACAGTTGGAGGATATGCGTACAGGGAACATCAATGTCATCAACGGTAACAGCAAGAACTCACTGCAGTCCGCTGAATTGGATCGACTAAGAAAAGATCTGTTGGTATGTATTAAATAATGAATGAATTACTCTACTTCCCAACATTTTATCATGGTTAAATTGCCATCAGGTCCTACTAACACCACTGGGAACCACCGGGAAACACCAGAGCCCAATAAGAAACCATGTCTCACCACCAGAGAATATTTAACTGAAATTCCGTAAGAATAATAAAATATACAATTGAGGCATGTCTTGGCAAAACCACCAAGTTGTCGCAAAATTGAAAAATGGAGTTAATATTGAAACCATATTACACTTGAGGTAAGCTTTAAAATGAGGGGTCAATTATAAAAATTTGGGAAATAGTTGGATAATCTAGGTGAGGGTTAATTGTTGCTCAATTGAATGTCATAGTTGCCAATGAGTGACAACAATGGAGACGCGCATTTGAGCTGCATATAATCCAACATGAATCGCTTAGATTTTTTACCAATTTCTCAAATAATTTTAGTATATAAATGTGCATTTTATTATTCTTAAGCAATTTAACATAGATACTCCCCAGTGGTGAGGTTTTGTTTTGTATTGGACTCTATGGTGGTCTCCGGTGATTTCTATCTACAGTATCTAATAACAATAGTAATATTTTGGTAGTGCTCAATACAGATCTTCAAGTACTTTGCATCATGAGGGCGCTAATTGTTTTATTTTTTTGTGTCCGAATTTTGTAAATATGCTGGACATCGGAAAACTGACTGTACGATCTTAATTTTTTTACATTGTAATTCACAAAGTAAGTTCTGTTTCATACCAGACAAACAGTTCGTGGATTCCATTTCGCTAATTTTTTAAACATATTTTGAATTGGACACCATTTTTAGACCTAGCAACCGTCCGTGGTCCGTTTCTCTCTCCTAGGCTAGGGCCTAGCTAGGCATGTAGAATAGCAAAATGTGGCGGCACATACGTCGATATGTTGATGCGTTTTGATGGAGATTTACCCACAGTTTATCAATGAATATAAAGTATAAACGTAACACACAACAACATATACATGTAATATGTATCCTCCGATGAAGTTAATAATTTTTATAGTTTTTATCGTATTTAAAATTTGGCTAAAGACTGTTATTCGGCGAAAAAAAAATCGGCCATCTTTCGCGAATTTGGCGAAGGAACGTTTGACCTTAGCATGAGCGTAGTGGTGTTACTTGCTGATGCATTTGAATCACAAGTAGAAATTGTTCTGTTATATCAGAGTGTATGATTGATTAGAAGATAAATTTATATAGTTTTCTCATGCAGAATTGATTCAAATTAATCCTAATTTATTTCATCTAAAACATTGTGATTAATTAGGTTTAATGCTGAAATAGGTGTATAATTTATCACACCATATGAGACCAAAATTTATCTAAAACCCCATGTGATTTGCCAAATTAAATTAAAACCCCAGCAATTTGACAGTATGATCCAATTAAATTGAAGCTTTAATGTAGACAAATGTTTGACAGAGCAGAACAAAGAATACCAGTTGATAGTAATCTCAGACGGAATAGATGGATCAGTTTTAATGGCCTAAAACTAATGTGTAATAAATCAGAAACATAAGCTCATCAACTTCTATTCCGGCCTAATGCAATGTATGCGTCATCTTAATAATGTTCTTTTTTGCTATTTAGTTGCTGAAAGCTTATGACCTAATTAAATGTACATAAATCCTATGTTTTAAAAAGTGCATTTTACTGTTAAATGTCACTTTGTTTGCTTGTTCTTGTTGTAAAATCCCCCATAGGGCTGGAGACCCTATTTCCTATGAATTCAATTGCATATGTGGTGTATTAAGTGCCTCAGAATTCACCTGAGTCTCTCTCAAATTACTTTGTGTGTCTACACCTATAGTACAGTTGATGAATAGTAAATTCTGACATGGTAACCAGTCAAGAGAAGTAAATTATAATAATTACACCCTCCACTATTTGAAGAAAGATTATTAGACTTTAAGATTTCAGTGTGAACACAAACAACTTAGCGCCCTCTATTTTTTTGGTGCACACTGTCAAATACTAAAACACGTAAATTGCAGTCAAAGTGATAACATGTACAGTTGAACCTCCTATAAGCGGAGCCCTCGGGTCCAGGAAAAGTGTCAGCTTACAGGAATTTTGGCTTATAGAGGTCCAGAGTTGTGAAATTATGTATACGTCCTTATGTCTTACATTTCACAGCCTTCTCAACACAAATGGCCTCTCAAATTTCTAGACACCGCATTATAGGTTTTATTAATATTGTTTATAATTTTTAAAATTGGTTCAGTAATATGATTCTCAGCCATTACAGTATAAGTACAATTTTGTACAGAAATTTGTATTCATTGTACAGAAAAACCACTAAATTTTTCGGGATGTCCGCTTATGGGAGGTGTCCGCTAAGGAGAGCTACCAAATGAACTGATTAGATACGAAGGAAAAATGGGTCTTTAAATTAGTGTCCGTTATGGGAGTTGTCCGCTTACGAGAAGTGTCCACACAGGGAGGTTTAAATGTGTCAGAAAAAATTCTCAACCTCAACTAGACGATAATTTGTTACCTATGGATCCACAACTAATGTTTTTATATGTGTACAGTATTATAAGTAATTGAACTTTTTTTTGTTTCAGCTTCGAAATAAATTAAATGAAGAACAAAGTAACAAGTTAGAACACCAGAAGGACTATATACGATCTCGTAAAGACGAAATGGCAGTGGTGGACAAGCGTATAGCAGAGTTGACAGAGAGGTTACGCAAGAAACGAGCCATGCAGACAATCAGTCCATATTCTACCAACAACAATAATATAAGAACTCTACCAAACGGTTCCCCCAATGGTATGTACCATACCAATGGTATTAATTATCAGAATGGTAGGAAACCAAATGGTGCCGATACCAGAAGTTACCCATCTCAAAGTGGCAGGTACTACCAACCAAACCAGTACCAGATGATGAATGGAAGGCCATCTGTTGGTCAGACATTCTATGGTCAGCAGTCACCACAATCTGGCTCTGCAAGTGCATCACCAGCTGAAAGCCCAATGTCTCAAAGAGCACCATTTCCTAACCAATCAGGTGTTCCTGGGGTCAGAGGTCAACCGGAAGGTGTAAATGAAAACAGCGGCAGTGATACATCATCACTTACTGAAAATTCAAGTTTGGACAGTACTAGCGGGGCAGGATTGACCAATCAGCCAAACCGTGGCAAGACCACCGAAGCAAGAACTTCTCCGTTACAAACTGGGTATGAAAACCGACCTGAAGCGGATGGACATCCTTTACGAACGTTACCAGGATCAAACCTACCTCCTGCTACTAGATCAAGTCCAACCCAGAGGGGTAACACCGCACCAAATTCTAAACCAAAACCTCCACCGATTGCTAATAAGCCAATTGTGCCTTCTCCTGGTAAAAAACAACCTCCCAAAGTACCTCCAAAGAGTTTGACAACTAAACTGACGTACGAACAGAAACCTAAATCTGCAAATGGCAAAACAGCAGGCCCCATTAAGCCAACTGTACCTTATGACCAAATGCAAAGTTCCCCGAAGCAAGAAGCGCCAGTGTACTCGCAAAATGGTAACAAACCACCATCGCCACTAGCCACACACAGGCAGAATGGAATCAACCCTCAGGTGAGTTCTTCATCTCCAAGTGTTCCTGCCACAAGCTATTACAACTCCAGGCCAGGCACTCAGTCTGGTTCACCATTCTACACAGATCCTAACACCACATCGATTGACAGTAAAATAACTGCCAATCACAAAAGAACAGATGCTACTGTTGGAGTATATCCAGCACCTCCAGAATTCCAAGATGGCAACACCAGTTATGGCCAACACCCCCTTGATAACCAAGGACGCCAACTGCCGGTCCAGTCACGGAACATGTTCCCACATCCTGGGTATTACCCCCCTCATGTGAACTATCCAGAAACGTTAGAAGAGAGGGAGGAAATATCCGATGACAGTGACGCCCCTCATGCTTATCCCGGAGGCATGAACTACAACGCTGGTCCTGTACACAGCAGGGTAGAATTAGATAAACTACACATGATGCCACGACCATTGAAGAAGAGGTTTTCTTATTCTGAAGATAAAGAATCGTATCCATTCCTTAACAAGTACTCTAATACATTTTATCAACCTGAGAATAAACCACTTGAATTTGACAATAGCAATCCTGCAGATGCATTTAGGAAGTACATGTTGAATCAAGGAGTCTCCAGGCAAGAGCTTGAATCAATGAAACAGAATGCAGAACCTTCTCCACCTCTACCAGCAGAAAATGGTGTACCAGACAGAACCAAACCAGCCGCACCCTTAAAAGAGACATCGCTAAATGAAACAAAACCTATCACAAAACCTGTGACTAAACCACCTTCTCCGCCAACCATTCCTAAACCAGTTGAAAAGGAGAATAACAAGCCCTACACACCAGCGTTCTCGCAGTCGGCCAACTCAAATGGTCTTGAAGCTTTGAAGAAACAACCCACTAAGAGTAACGTCATTAAGAAAGGTTACATCCATAAAATCCAGCGAGTCCGCTTTGATCCACTGGCACTACTGTTGGATGCATCACTGGAGGGAGAGTATGATCTGGTCAGACGCATCATGCCGGATGTAAGTTTTTGTTCAATTATTCTTTCCTTCCGTAAAAATATAATTGCTAAATGATTACATATAGGATAAAAAATTGCCAACTAAGTAAATTATGTTGAATCTTGTCACGATGGCATGTATCTCATTGCTTGGAGTATGCATTATACTTTCTTACTTGAAGTTGATTAGTGGACCTTTCGAATTTAAGTAAATGTCTTTATCATAAATCTAATTGTAAAACGTTCTTTCATTATGTAAATACAATTAACTATGAATGTACAATGTTATTGGTGCAAGGAATAGACTATACACACATGTGTACATATCATTTCTTTATTTAAGCCTGTAAAATATTCCCAAATAAAGTTAATACAGGGAATCCATAATTCATAGCCAATGTTTTACATAAGATTTTACTTCATGAAACTGTGGAGGTGGACCACGTCTTCTGAAACAAAGACTTTAGACCGCAGGCTCCAGTGTACACTTAAAGGCTTTTGTACATCAAATCTCTGTTATGGAAAGCAAGTTTATGTACTTTTTGGCAAAAAATGTGATAGAAATAAATGATATATTACTAAGTTTTTAAATGTTTTTTTTTTTAGGTGCAAAACCCAAGTGCGGCAAACGACGAAGGTATCACGGCTGTGCATAATGCGATCTGCGCTGGACACTTTGAAATTGTTAACTTCCTGCTGGATTGGGGTTGTGATGTAAATGCGGCTGATAGTGACGGCTGGTAAGTATCAAAGACAAGTAAATCTGTAAACCTCATCATCATTTCTGAAGCGTGAAGCAAATATAAATATCTCTTTCCATGTTTATTAGTATATAAGAATATCATTATACTGGGTGGGGCTATCAGAATTTTCCACCCACACTAAAGCCTATGTTAATATCTGTCACTCAGCCTAATTTCAAACTCACCCACTGTAAGCCTCTGAAAATATACCATTTTTAATCATTTTACTACCCATCCTTAAATGCTTGACACCCACCACTGGATTTCTCCAGCTATATCCTTGGTGTGTATCTCATTGCTTTGGGTATGTATTATACTTCCTTCTTTGAAGTTTAGTGAACATTCAATTGAAACTAATGCCAGGCACTCACTGTGACTAAACCGTTGCTCCCTGTGTGTGTGGTTGCCAGATGCAAGGACAGTCTTCTACTTGTCAGCCATTGTTTTTTTAGTGATTCAACAGGGGAATCACTAAAAAAAAGTCGGCTGATGAGCAGGAAACTGTCATTACGCCTGGCAACCACAAGCACGGGGAGCGACGGTAGTGTTGCGGCCGTCGTATGACCGTTGCACAATGCAGTGAGTTCCCGGTTTATCACAAACATTTGTGACTAGAATAAACTGAATATTTTGACTTTTACAATTATGCAATTGATGATACCATTGTAAAAAAATAAGAATTTGTACACAATTGTGAATTACAGTGATTATTTAAATTCGTTTTTAGGACGCCATTACATTGCGCAGCTTCCTGTAACAGTCGTGAGATGGTTCAGCTTTTGGTTGAGAAGGGTGCTAGTATCTTTGCAGCCACAATCAGTGACAAGGAAACGGCAGCTCAAAAATGTGAAGAGGGTGAGGACGGGTACCTTGATTGCTCACAGTATTTATATGGTAAGACTGAACTCAAAATTGTTCATATTTGAGGTCTCACCACAAAATGAGTCGCATGGTAGGTGAGATCAACTTTAGATAATCACCAAAATAGGTCTGAAGTCAAATTTTTAAGAAATTTAGTTTCAATCAGTTATGAGTATTTTGGTAATATTTCATTACAATATAATTTTTAGGTCAGTTTTCATGCAGGAAAGTGTCCTTCATGCAGATTTTTATAGGCTTTTTAAAAATTTTTTTATTGGTTGATGGGCGATTTTCTCAAAACCGTGTTTCCAAATATGAAAATTTCAAATGCTCATATCTTTGGATTTCATTATCAAATTAATTAAAGTTTAGAATACAACTTATATTATGCTCTATTAGAAGGTACCAATATCTCAATTTTGGATTTTCCTACCATGAGACCCATTTTGTGGTGAGACCTCACTTATAAAATGTGTGTTCCTTTTGAGGGTGATTCTTCGTTAAAGCGTCCAATTGTGGTTATGACAGCTTAAAAAATAAAACTTTTTTACGAATGAAAGTTTTGTTGATTTTAGAAACCTTGATGCATGTGGTTCACAAAACTATTATCGGTGCACTTGTATT
>JAOTQE010011137.1:0-11029 GCA_025631205.1 Nesometra sesokonis | reverse complement strand
AACCACGTCGATAAATCCCAGTGCGAACGACAGGAAGTTTACCCATTGGAATGTTACCCACAGTCTCGGTAAAATTTTCCCTATTTTAAATCCAGTGCGACTGAGGCTTTATTTTTTTTTCTATGTTAGTTCCAGTCTAGTCAATTAATATTGAGTGAAATCTGGAAGAGAATCTCAGCTGACAGTGATGATTTGACCAATACAATTTGTTTAATGTGAATGACTTTTCATATATTCAAAGTGCTTCTTCAGGACAACTGACTGCAATTCACACAGGTTCCAACTTGTTTAATGGGAACCAAAATATGGCAACATAATATACACTAGAAATGAGCAACTTCTTTCCATTACGGAAGGTAGCAATACTATAAAATACTGATATAGGCAGGAAAACAAGGTTGAAAATAATGGTTAGAAGTGAATCCAATCAAATCAAAGGTAAGCCATATAGCTAGTGTACCTGCATTGCCATAGACTGATGAGTTAGAAGATTATTCCTGTATTTATCCATCGCTATCCGGAAAACTTTATCAACTTGGGTATGGTGACCTTTTCCTTTGCTGATTTCTGCAATCTGTTAAAAAATAAAAAAAATAACTATGGAAACTTTGTAAACACATTTTGTATTGTCATTGAAATTTCTCGGAATGAGAAGAGATGTACTTTTGCAAAGAATATTTCATCTTTCACTAAATATTGAGAACTTAGCAAACAATTAGTTAGGTACAATTTTACCAATACAGTGGTTGTATATCTTTGTAGAGCAACAGAACAGAATAATAAGCACTGCAGTGTTTTCAACTTTCCAGTGCAATTCAACACAGAAATATACTGTTCTCTGGCACTAAAAATAGCATGGGTGCACAGCCCTTTGTTTCATAACTCTAGTACTGGAAACTTTTGGTCAAGTCGCTTGATTTAGTTCAATTGATGTGTATTACTTCTAGAATTTTTAACATACCATTAATTGACATTTATGAATTAATAACTTTATATAATAATTAGAGTATTGACGTAGTAGATTAAAATTATAGTGAATTTAAATTTGTTTTTTTTTTCAAAACTGCCAATCATGTGTAACAATATATAGAAGTTTTAACAATAACATACCAAAATTCAGTAAACTAATTTTTCTTTTAGCGTTAGGGTTTGCTTAAGTGATTTTGAGTGACTTCTATTATATTTTTAAGTTAAATTAGTGCAACTTTTTGCTGATAGATCCCAAGAACTGACCTAAGGAGTCAAATACAATGTATGCCAAACAATAACTTTGCTTGCCTGGAGTGCCAGTCATCCACTCCGCTTCCTTTCCTCAGCACCACCCCCCCCCCACCTCCCCCCTCAATACTCACCAATCTAACCTCTTCTCAAAATAAATGGGGCAGTTATTAAGTTTGACTGAACAGTATTTAGTTAAGTTAATTATCGGCAAGACTTAATTTTGGCAGTTCAGGTTTTAATTAATTCACAAATATATTATTTATTACATAGATTAGAATTTCTCAGACTGATCTTTTCAAACCAGTAATGATCTCATGGTGATGAATGCCAGAAGTATTAATGTGCAAATTATCCATTGTAGACCAGTTAATGTACTATACTGGCTATTATTGCTTAATTCTACACCAGTGACATTTGAAAAACAATTTATATGAGTAATACCTAAACAATACAGACTTCCTTATGGATTGCATAGTGGGATCCTTGTCTATATCAGACATTAACCTTGATCCAGCATTTTCTGTGTTCTTCATATAATATTTCAATATTCAATATGGAAAAATGGTAAAAAAAAAAAAATGGATTTGACTTGGCGAAAGTGCTTGTTATGGTACCAAGCATGATTGACAAAATTAGGGACAATCTGGTGTAAGGTGTAAGCATGGAGAAGACCTATATAGTCAAATAATTACTCAATAGATCAGGATATTTCTTTGATATTCAATGAAGAAATCTATGAAATGTGTGTAGGATGTGAACATAAGGATCAGTTAAAGGGAAAGGTCCGAATATCTATAAAAACTAACCAATGGATAGGTACGGCGGGCACCTTGCTTGTTTTTTTTATTCATCGATTTTACAAAATATTTTAGAAGATTTTGAACGATAATAATGGTTAAGTTATAAAAATATATAGACACTATTTTACATGGTAATAAAGGACAGCAATGATATAAAATATAGAATTCAAAATACTCAATAGAAATGTAAATAATGTTGGACATTTTCCTGCGCGAGTTAAATTATCTAGACCCATCGTCCAGAGCATACATGTGCTCACTGCGATGTGCCATGTACTGTAAACTTTACATGCAAATTAATCCGCGGAGACGTTAGAAACCGGTACTTTCCCGGTGCCGTCATTCTGCGCGGCAGATGATGATGATTTTCAACCAGATTTTCGCCAGACTGCAGGGGACCGTATCACACTTGTAGGCTGGATTCATTCCTATTTTGGCTGTGGGGAAGTTGACTTCTGGTTGCCTGACACGATCGTTCGTGAACGCAGTTTGGGCCGTTTGTTATCTAACACCATCTCGCTCACGACCCTGCTTGCGATCCGCTCTCGATCGAAAATGGCATGTGAACGTGGTAATAACAAAATAAACATGGTATATAAACTTAACTACAATATAGTACATGTGTAACTGTACAACTGATAGAGTATACTTTCTTCATTCAACTAATGCAAGTAGTAACTATCTACAAAACATGAAGATCCAACATTGACTTAAAAATACCTGAAATAAGGCCGTTTCTTGAAATATAGATTCTTGACATAAAGCCATGTACTGATTTCCTAATAAATTCACTGAGTGAAAGTAATCTATGAAACAAACATAGTGCTAGCACTGCTTGATCTTAGTTTACCTAGAATTTGGCAAGGATTGGGTGTAGGGTGTAGATATGAGAATCATTCAATAAACATCAGGAACTATCAATACCATTCAATGGATCTGAATTTATCTTTCTATGAAGGGTTTTTTTCAAGGTGAACAATAAATTTATTTTAATTTTTATTCATTTCGTGTCACATCCAACAGCAAGGTTTACTCGCCACTTACAGGATGAGAACTATGCCATCCTTCTAAGCCAAGTCTCATTATGAGGCTTGGGGAGTGGTGTTGTTAAGTCGTGCGAACCAACCTAGCGTTCAGCCAGGTTCGATCCCAAGACCTCAGGATTGGAAGGCAAGCATGCTAACCACCAAGCTACAGCGCCACATTTGTAAATTCGTAGTTTAGATCTCAGATAGGGTGTCAATTATGACCATCTTAGGGAAGGAGAATTTAACACATGGATAGCTCTTAATGACTGTCGGATCATATAAATATCTGTGTGGGCTTTGGTTATGACATTCACCTAGCATATGACAGTATCCAGGTTCGAATCCTGTGCAAACTACTTTTTTAAATTGTCAAAACTCCAATATTTTCCAGTATGAAATGTTTTATTATGTGTATATATGCAGCATATTGTTTTTTTTTTCAAACTTAATTTTATGTCTACAACTGTAAAATACTTTTACTGGGCTCATGGACTATTACTCTGGTATGCAGATTAGCGATGGTCACTCTCAGAGTATGCTCAAGTTTATATTGAATTTAAATCAAATATATATATAACAAAAATAAAAAAACAATTTCTTACCTTTGCTTTTAGAAACTCATCCATCTGATTTAATTCTGAGGCATCTGATATAACCTGATTGGTTGGATACCGCCACTGCGTCTTCCGATGTATACTCATGTTACTTGGAGTTGTTTTCGTTTTGACCTCTGGCGAACCAGTAGGTGGTGTCATCATCATAAATCGACTTCTTAAAGCTAAGTGCTCAACTGGAACTTGGCCTGATATTGTTTGACGCTTCTTTTTTGACCGTACCTTCCAATTGAATTTTGGCTTAGCAGACGGGCTCCGTGAGATGGGTGAAGTATCAATATGGGTCTTCCTTTCAGCTGACGTTGGTGACAGTAAGTTCTTTTCTTCTTTCTGTTGTTTTTTAGATGTTTTCCTTCGAAATGAGCCTGGTAAAATAGAGGATGATTTGCTGGGACTTTCCTATAATTATAAATCAATATAAGTGGTTTACAAATAGAAGTAGCAATTCTTACTTGTTAAAATTATTTTTACTTGTTAAAATATTTAAAATGAAAGAGAACTCTGCTATGTACTACTCTAATTAAAATATGGTATTTTTATACATTTATTAATTAATACTCTTAAAATAATTAATTTTAGGAGGCTTGTTAAAAATATATTTTTAGTTTGTTTTGTTACTTAGCATTTAAACTTGCATGTTTCCACGTTCTTTTCTTTGTCTTTTCTTTGCACATCTTGTCTCCCACTATTATTATTACAAAAAATATAAAAACAAGGCGTTTTGAAATTGCTGGGTTGTAGTTGAAAACTTCTGTTTTAAAGTCACTGTCTATAGTATACCACAGACACAGTAGGATTTGTGGTAAGAAATGAACTTTACTATCACTGTTATTAAATTAAGTAGTTTCCTGTTTTAACACATTTTTGGATCCACCTCTCTTCCATTCTTCCTTAACATCATACATATATATAAGGTGGCACAGTATCAAGGATCCATGGCATGGTCTGCACGATAGTCCAATATAGCAAGGCAGAGAAGATCATCAAAAAGCATGTTTATATTATGAAAATAATCATTTTGGCACTATTCCAAGGTACCTTAAATCGATCTCTTAGGGCATGTTTCTAGTGAATAATGCCAAATACACGGTTTTAAAAATGGTTAAATTCGTTTCTAGTGAAAATATGCAGTGATTCAAACATGGTAACGCGAGTGGACCGAGTGTATATTTTATGATCATCGATGTATCCCAATCTTCCAAAACTGGTCTCCTAGCAGTCGTGTAAAGCACTATCGCCAAATTCTCATCCAGAACATCCATTTGGGAACAGGTTATTCTCTTCCAATTTGACCGGCTGTTGTTCTCCTTTGTCATCGCACACAGTATTGGGCAAAGACTCTTGATTTTGTTAATTTTGTGTGGTTGTAAGTAAATAATACACCAAATTCATTGAAAACCTCTTCTACAATGCACCTATATATTACAGTATCCACCATAGTTTTCTTCTCTCCATTTCCAAACAGCAATTCTATTATTTCGTCTATCTACATTTTGCATATAATTATTATTGGCTTGAACAACTGAGGAATTTCTTAACAAAATGTTAATTTGTGTCAGTGACAGGTCATGACTGAACAGTATTGCATTGCAGCTGAAAAGTGAACTGCAAAACGTGAATGGCAACACTATTACGAATGTGTGTTAAAACAGAGTTATTTTGAACGCATTTAGCCATGTTTTCATTTTTGGACCGATTTCTAGTGGGGAAAAACAAAATTTTTAATAACTGTTTTAAAAAACGGTTATTTTTCTCACTAGAAACATGCCCTTATATGAGTTAGGTTCCAATATCTCTTATTTGTCAAAAAAAACAAGAAATCTGAACATTGAGAGAGAGCTACAAAATTTTCCGTAAAATTAAATCACTGGATGCTACCATTTTCTTAACTTTAGAATGACCTAAGCATTGGCGCCGCTATGGATCTTACGATTTTACTGGTTGCTTCCAGGTTGAAGGCTTTCTCAGGAATCATATGGAGCGCAAAATTAATTGTAAAACGATCAACTTGGACTAGATCTACAATGCAAATAAGATGAAGATTCCAATTTCTTTTAAAGCAGACTTTTCCCACAAATGGTCACTAAACATAGGCTAATGGAGGGTTAGAATTCTACACAACAATTGGTGAATATTCTGAAATCTGTTTCGCAAAATCGGCATAGTGACTCAAATGTAGGATGAATAGAGGCCTAGGCCTTCTAGATGACAAAAGTGTTGCGGCACGCCAGCTATGGTATTGTAGGCCTAAATCATAGAATTAGGTGGCTTAGGGCCTAAACATTGCTCATCGTGGACAAGTACAATCATTTTCAAACTATCATCTTCAAATCAAAATAAGTGAATGTGTGCAATGCATTAATAGGTCAAAATTGCGAATGGTATTTTTATTAAAATGTCTCATCGCGAAAGTAAAAGTTCCCAAAATTTTTCCAATCCTAAAGTCTAAAACATTTTGGGGGACAAAAATAGAGGGTTTATAGTATTATTTAAAGTTATATAATTTTTCAGAAGTGTATGTTATGTGTATACAAATTGTAATTAGAATTAGTGAAGAATAAAAAGGTGACTAACCTTTGGCTTTACAGTTGGTGTGATGTTCTCTTTGTTCATCTCCTGTTTGTCTTTCATAACTGGTTCAAATAACGCTTTCCTGTCCAAGTCTCTTGAATCTGATTTACTTCTTTCAACTTTGATGTCAACATTCAGTCGCTCTTCTCCAATCTCTGACTTTCTTCGCTCCATTCTGAACCTTGATATTCTCCCGCCAGACCTTGATTCTGTTTTTTTAGGCTGGACATTCAGCTCTGGTTTTACCCATTCTTCTTTTATTGCTGATTTCCTTCTTTCTTCTTTAATTTCATATTTTCTCCTTTCTTCTCTTATTTCCTGCTTTCTGTTTTCTTCTAAATACTCAGATCTCCTCCACTCATCTTTGCTAGATGGCTTCCTCCTTTCACATCGTAATTCCACCATTACTTTCTGATTAATTTCAGTATTTATTTTTGGAACATTTTCTTTTGTTAACTTTTTCTCTTCAATGCGCATTTCTGCAAGTCTTTTGGCCTCTTTAACTCGGTTTCCCTCTTCACTTGCCGCTTCCTCTGCTTTAATTTGAACAAGACCGGCCAACTCCTCTTTGATCCTATTAACATTTCCAGAGTTTAATTGATAATATGAATCTGTTATCAGTTCAGATTTTTTGCGTTGTATTCCCTCGACGTATGCCGCTGTTATGTCCTTTACTCTATTTGAAAGAATTAATATAACATGTCTAAGATGAACATCAAAATAAACTCCATGCACAAAAATATCATACAAATTCCCTAGCATAAATAACATTATGACAGCTGAAGACAGGCCTACAATATTTTTTAGGCTTTGTTGTAAAAAGGAAAGCGAGTACTCCAAAACAACTCCCATTTTATCACCTTATGAGCTCTCAATTTGTAGAATTCCCTAGATCTATCATGGTATAAAATAATTACAGAATACTGAGTCAGTAGCTTCAAGTGGGTTTCTCAGTGGTTGGTTACAGTTCAGTGAACATCCTGCATCACATACAACTCACCAATGACATAATGGAAAGAATCAGCCAATGGGAAGTGAAAGAATAATAGTCTGGTAATACCTACTCATGTGATCAGTTGAGACATGAAACCACAAATTGTAAATATCCACAAGTTTAATCCCATCATATTGTTATTTTAAAATATGTTTATATTAAGTTCTTATTTTTGACAGGCAATTTAAAATGAAATATGTAAACATATATATTATAGTTTGAATACACAGTTAATAATAAATGTTAATACTGTAATAATAGTTGTTCTTATTTAAAATTCACATCAAAATAATGCAAATTTTCCTATCTCATAAGTTAAAGAATTTTTAAAATATATTACTAGATGTGGACTTGAAAAATAAAGAATAGAATAAAAACATACATCAGGCAGAAACTACAGCAATTTTTTCCCTCGAAGGGAAGGGAATATCAGTTGGGAATGAATACTTAAGGTGTCCTTGTACACAGTACATATTTAAAGGGGAAAATATCTCAACAAACTTTATGTGTGCAAAAAACCACTGTAATTACAAAAATAAAATCATTATTGTATTAATTTTTAGCAATTCAGTTAGCATTGAACCATGTTATGCCAATATTAAATATTTACTTATGGAACTGTACTAAAACGGTTAGGTATGTACTTCAGTACAGTACCCTTAATTATTTTCAAAAGTAAAAAAGTGGTGTTTAGTTGAAAAAAAGTGTTTACACATGAATATTCCATTAAAAAGATTAAGCAGTAATTATTATAATACTGAATGGATATTTACAGAGGATACCGAAAAATGTTGTACTGCCTTTGACAAATATTTAACTCTTTTTTAACACATTCAATATTTTGTAATAACTCAAACAATATTTTTTGGTATGTATGTTATAAATTTGAAGGAAATACTTACTGAATATCCCATTACACCTACACATATAAACATCTAATTAAAAAGATAGAGGCATTAAGCAGTAATGTGACCCTTGGAGTCAAAAGTGAATTAAAGTTTATTATCATATTAGGAGGTCATACGTTAATACAAGTAGTAGAGTAAAAAATAGTTGTAAAATTGAATGGATATTTACAGGGGATACAGAAAAAATATTGTATTCTCTGTTACAAAATATTTAACTCTTCTGTGACTCATTCAATATTTGCAACATCTCAAGCAATATTTTTCAGTATCCTCTCAAAACCATTCAATATTATATAATTATACTACACTTGCATATATATTAGCTACAGTATTTGATAGTTAATTGGTCACATGTCATTCATCAAAAAGTACTATTACACGATCATGTTACTAATGTAAGGTAACAATATACTATTCAACAAGTTTCGGAGAGAGAAAAATGAATTGCATGGCATATGGTTAGGTCCGGAACAATGAAATATACATGTGCTAGGCATCTGTTTTTATGTATTGTGATAGAACAAACAATGAACCGGGAATGCAACATCTAGATGTGTGCACATGTTTACTCGTGTAATTGAGTAGAGGAGAGGGGAGTAGCCTAGCCCTAGGTTAAATAGAGAGTGTAAATACTGGATCACAATCAATGATTTCTTTCATACAATAGTACAGAATATTTAAATCACTGAAAATTAACATTGTAATCAAAACTATTATTTGTACAGTATACTGTACTATTGTAGATTCCCTTAAAAAAAAGAAACATTAAGGTTCAATTAGTTGTTTCCTTGTAAAGCACTCTTCATTACTGTATTTGCTCATCAGACCTGTTGGGGATTCTCATCCTATCCAGAACTAGACAAAAAAAGACACAAGTCAAAACTGTCTTGAAAAAAAAACCTATGAATCACTTTTACTTTCTTTTCTGTGAATATAGTAATCAACAAAAGTTACTTAATTTATTGTCCCGAAAAAGTCTGTATCATTCAAATCAAAACATCTTGTCATTTTTGGTATAAAAAAGGAATATAGTACAACTCAACAGCCAATGAATGAAAACTTCTGTGTACAATAAGAAGTAATTAAATGAAGGATGGTGTAAAATTGTTGGTCGTGTTATTAAGACTGGGGATTACAGATATTCTTAATGGGTTTGAAATTGATTGGTAGTAGAATAAACTACCAATCTTGGTTTGAAATAATTGAAATTTAATACAACTTTGAGAAATTTTATTAATTAAATCATAGTATAATTAAAATACAGATGCACCAAAACCAAGAGGGTTCATATTCATATTACTATCTATCAGACTCTAAAGTCGGCAACCAACTGGCCAACAAAATTTCAATTATTATGGTAACCAAATTTTTCCATCAAATTCACCACAGCCACCACAACCATCCAGAAAAAAAAACCAGTTTAAAATAATATCTTCCCCTGAGCTTTGCTCTTGAAAGGACTAATAACAAGGTATTTATGAAGCTTCAATTGATGAATATCAACATTTAAGAAAAGAACATTATACTGATTTAGTTGGGCTTTGACAATACAAACATTTTTTGTGCCTTAAATTCTTTCAATTGTTTTCAAATTATACTTTTCAGTGTTTAAGTAATCAACTGGATAATTTATCTATAAGTTACCTTATCAAAAAGTGCACATTGCATTTTAACATACAATCATCTTACCATTACATTCAAAAGACAATAACAACAAATGTTTATTCTACTTTGTATCACATCATACATCACAACTCTGGTTTTTTTACTTGTTTTCTAGTAAATTCTTTCTCTCAAATTCTTTCCCCGCTTTCTCACATTATTCCCCAGTTTACAAATACTATAGGCTATTAATTCTAGGCCAAAATAATGGTAAAAAACAAAATTGTAAGAAAATATTTTTGTTTTAAATTGATGTACATGTTGTTAAGATCAAAAAATAAAAAATCAATCAACTACCCAATTCCTGCCACATTCATAAGAAAATAAGCTCAAGTATGCAAATTATGGTAAAAAAAAACTGTGATGGGTGCCGACTAGCAATGAGCTTTGGAGGTATGTTGCACTTCCATAGTCTTTGGTACACTCCACTATCACAATATAATTGTAGTTGTTTAAAGTTCATAGTTAATAGTTCATTTTATTTGTAAACTCGCCTAAGTAGAAACCAAAGTAAGTGGCATTGAAAAATAGTTTGACAGAGGTAAAGTCAAATTTTATTCGACATGGAAATAGCTAGGCCTTAAGCATAGCACAAGCACATACTAGCACGTGCAGCGTGATGTTTACCGCGCATTAATACACTATACCAGTAGTAGGCTAGTAATGGTGGTGTTCAGGCCTTGAAGAAATGTTTCCTTTTGATACTCTTCAGTCTATAATCATGTACAGTAGGTTACTGTATTAACAATACTGCATTAAACAATGTTTCAAGTTTTCAACTACAAATTTTAATATTTTATATAGAATGTTTATGTTTGCATGTTTATGTTTGCAATGATATCGGTGATGAGGAAATTTACAAGAAAATATGTTGACCTACGCCACCAAAATTTCATACTATCTGCTTTTACTTCCTGCATTTTGCGTCTTTTTGACGGCCATTTGTTTAAACTATTGCACAATTTTACCTTTGGAATTTATTGTATTAAATACATCAATTATTATTATTATTATTATTATTATTATAATAAGAATAGATAATGCAAAGTTAACATTTTTGACTACTTCTTTTCGGACAAACTATAATGACCATGAAAATTTTTCATTAAACTCACCATACCAGATTTGCAAAAAATGATTCCTAAATTCATTATAAAATAACAATTTCAAGCAAATCTATTACAGTCAACCTTCTCATTTACGAACTTCTCATAACACTATTCAGTTAATG
>JAOTQE010011136.1:0-22590 GCA_025631205.1 Nesometra sesokonis | reverse complement strand
AAATTCAAATTTTCGGTCGTTAAATTGACAAAAATAAATCTCACTATTTTTGGATCTCCAAACTTGGGAGCTCTGGTTTTAAGCTGGGCATTCACTGCGTCGTGTGACGGTCGTACGACGGTCGCACGACTAAACCGTCGCTCCCTGTGTGTGTGTGGTTGTCCGACTCGATGACGGTCTTCTACTCGCCGGCCGACGGTTTTTTTTAGGGATTCAACAGAGAAATTACTAAAAAAACTCGGTCGACGAGTAGAAGACTGTCATCGCGTCTGGCAATTATGAATTTTATGTCTAATTACATGTAATTAAATATACCCAGACTTTGGAGGCAGTCTGCTTTGTGAAATCTAAACCGCTTGTGGAGAAGGTTTTGTAAACACTATGGAGCTAGAAATCGACACCCTCGTAATTTTCATTAAAGCTACTGTATTTTGAAAAGAGTAACGAGCAGGGTGGTTATCCAGGATGTGAGGGGGGGGGAGGGGTACGTAGCTACAGGACACGTGGCCCTTATGTGAGCGAGGAGAGGAGGAGCAAGTCATGTGCACAACATCTTCGTCGCAGTTGTCCATTATCGTCGTCGTCGGCGTCACGTTGTCATGGCATCAGCGTTGATTGCAAAAACCATGACAACAGTGAACACTGCTACATTACGCATAACCAGTAATGTAATACAATTATTTCGAATTACCGTACAATCCATATAGCTCCCTTTAATGTTAGGCCTACGATCGATACGCACTGTAGTATATTATTTCATATAATACGACTGTAGCTACATAAGACCAATGTATACATGACCATGCATACAAAATAGCTTTAAAGTGAAGATCTATAGCAATATAAACAGTCCTCATTGTCTTGCCCAATAATAAACAAACGCTATAGCTCCTTGGCCTTGGGTGAATTCTGTATTGTGCACTGTAAATAAGGAAATATTCAAAAGATAAGTGTTCGGAGATGCACCATTATCACGACCACGTATGAGGCTTATAGATGGACCTACAGGCACATGGAATGTGCTAAGAAAACACATAGACTTGTGATTTACATTGAAATGATAGTAAGTTTGCAATACTATATTATTATTTCTTATTGTAGGCTCCTGTTGCTGTAGGCTCAATGCTTATCGACTGCAAAAAATAATAATACGAGTTTTATTTGCAATTAATAAGGATTGGTCGCACGTCACATATATTGATAGATGGGCTTGTGACGAGTGGGAATTAATTTAAAAGATTTGTCAAAAAAATCATCGCCATTATGAAATTAACTTTCGTATATAAACTAACGAGACATTGAGAATGAACATTAGTGTATTATAGTATTTAATAGTTTTATTTACACTGAAAGGTAACCAAAGTCATAGCGGCTTCCAGTCGTTTGATGCTGTTTCATACTATCCATGAGAGGGTACCACCAATAACTCAGTTTTGGATTTTCCTACCATGAGACATATTTTGTGGTAGTTAGTACTTTGAGTGTTTCTCATTTACAACAGGTACAGTATTGCATGCTGCCTGCACATCCTGTTTTTCTGCTGCGACATGGGGGTTGGATATTACTCGTGTGCGGTTCAATACTGTGTACAAACCGGTTGAAATAGCATAATTGAATAGTAATTAACGGTATTGCACGGTTCCCGCTATGTTGTGTTTATGGTTTATGTTATTCAATGTAGTTTGTTAGTATTAGCGTATCAGTGGCGGACGCAGGGGTGTTGCCCTAGTTGCCAGGGCAACACCCTTAATTTAATAGTTTTCTTGTAATAACATACACAATCCGAAAGTAGTACAGCATAGTTCTACTAAATGTCCATTTCATCGTATATAAATATTGGCAGAGAATCATTTGTATGCGCATGTTACTCACTGAACCCTATCGGGGGACACAAGTCGCCCCAGCTATAGGATTTTGGCTCTGGGCAACCCCCTTAAATTTGTTCTGCGACCGCCACTGCGTATCCCTTTCCAAAGTTCATGCTCTAGGCCTACTCCTTCCGTTGTTTTCTTTGCTCTGCGTCATAAGATCAGTGCCTGAGAGAACAGTCCTGTATAGAGCCTACTGTTATCTGAGCATGCGTCAATTATTACTTTCGCAATTTCATCAGCTTTTTGCAATTAAAATATGAATACTTCAATTAAGAAAATATGACATTTGTTGAACTTCATGAAGCCTACATTAGGCCTAAATTAACAAGTACAATAAAATTCCTATCAGTAAAACAAATTTATGTTATTTTTATTGGATTTTAATGACACTGTTAATTAAAAATAAAGTGTATCTGCACGTAACTATGATACATTATTCTAGGCCTAAATTAGATAATGAAAATCCATACTCCCAATTAGTAGATTACTGTATTAGTTAAGAATGACAGGCATACTTATTAAACAAAAAAAAACTAGACACGCGGTGCCCTATTGCATGCAAAACTAATAACATTACCTATCTATAGAAAACATTAACATATAAATTTACATTCACTGTTAACAGCGCCCATAACTACTGTAATATAAAAAAAATATCGATATTTGATTTATTAAAAGTGATGAATGAACCATTGGGACAATGATCTCTAGATAATTATCTTATCACGTCTTCATTGTTTACACATTTTCACACTTTAGTTTTGGATTTACAAAATGTATTCATATGGCCCTTTAAACCCAGGTAACGTAGCAACGGGACGCTCGATAGCGTCTGTTCGCTGGGGGGTAGCGTCGACTCCGCCCACTTTTATCTAGCTAATTTACCCTTCGACCTCTCTTGCTCCCGCGAGCTGCTTCCTTCCGATTTAACTTGTATTGACGCGTGGCCTAGCTAGCTAGCCTAGTTTGCAAGTCTGTAGATAGGGTGTCTTCGAAAGCTGATTTTCATGAAAAGTTGTTGTGTATGAATGAGTATATTTTACAGACAGTTGCTACTTGTATAGAATCATATGTTTGATTAGTTTTGCTGTTCTAAATATTTGAGTAAACTGTACAAGATCTCAGTGAAGTTAGGCGTGACTTTCAATCTCAACAGGTTGTAGGACTTCAGGGAAGTGAACAGAAAGCTGTTTGGACCGGTGTTGTGTTTGGGTCAGTTAACTGGGCCTAGCCTAGGCTAGGACAATTTCATTAGCTGACTTCACGATTATTACAATACAATTTATTTTGTTTATTGATTGGACATGTCTACACCATCAAAAGATGAACGATTGGAAAGAATAATCCAGGTAAATTAAAAACAACACATTTTTATTTTGTTGTTATTGTAATCAAATTTAGGCCCTTCCCTAGGCCTAGAGGCCTAGGCTAGGAAGCCTACTTTTTTTTAAACAAATACCCCACCTACCTAGGGGCCTATAAATAACCTAGCCTACTTTATCCTACTATTAATTTCATCAATATAGACCAGCAACTTACAACTTTAGTGTGAAAACACCTCTCATAAGCGGACACCTCCCATAATGGACACTAATTCAACCTGTTTGAGTGTTTGTTCTTCCTATCTAATCAGTGCATTTGGTACCTCTCGTAAGTGGACATCTCCTGTAAACGGACGCAGACACTTTTTGTCTTAAAATTTCGATTTTTTTAATGTTAATTTACCTTCCGTAAGCGGACAACCCGGAAAATGTAATGATTTTTCTGTACAATGAATACACATTTTTGTATAAAAATCATCCTTTTCTGTAATGACTGAGAATCATGTTACTGAACCAATCTTAAAAATGATAATATTTAATAAAGTATTAATATAAATAGAATTAAACTGTTAAAGTAGGAGTAATTGAATCAAACTTGCCTACATGTACAGTACTGTAAAATTTAACTGCACATTAGGAGTTATTGTTTCATAAAGTGTAAAACTAATGAAAATTACCCGAAATGGCCACTACTCCTGCAAATGGCATGGATGGACCCAGTTACAGTAGTAGGTAGAGAGCTCTAGTGTACCGCACAAACCATGCGCAAAAGATTTCAATATCTTATCCATTATGCACTTGTGAATTGTATTCTCGGCCCCTGGGTACCCTGGGACGGCCAGGACTTGCATCAAAATTGGCCGGGGATTTTAGAAATTTTTTCGCCCGGGTTGGCCGGGTCTTTACCGGGATTTGTCGGGGAATATTCACAATAAATATGCCCGAGTGGGCCGGGCATGTACCGGGGATTACCTAATTGGTCCCGGGTAGTTAAGGCATTTATTTTTATTCATTGAGATTTAACACACACATGGCGGGGACTTGGCGGGGAACTGCCAAACAAGAATTGCCCGGCTGGTCGGGGACTTCACCGGGGATTTCCACATTATGATTGCCCGGCCTGTCCAGGACTTAGCCGGGTGTTGCAACATTGAAATAATGCAACTTGTTGCAAGTTCCGGCCATCCCCGGGTACCCAGGGGCCGGGAATACAATTGACAAATTATTGTACTAACCATTATAATTCCTCCATGGTCTAACAATAACATCATCCCTCAATTTCATCATTCAGATTATATTGACTGGGGTCACTCTTAGATCTATTTTTCTTTAGCCAATTGGTGAAAGTCAATCGATTTGTTTTAACTAATTGAATCTGAATTTAGCCATATTGTCTTTAAAATGTTTAATGATGTAGGTCTTGGCCATATTTCTGATTTAATTCTTAGCCAAAATGGCTTAATCAGGTCTTTTATATTTAGCCAATTTTAGAATGTTTTAGCCATAGCTAATTGGCGAATGGTTAAGTCCAACTCAGACAGCGTTGGCGACGCAGTCCGACCCGACGTCTTCGTGGCGTTGCTTCTGTCAGAGCATTTCATCCGACCCGACGTTCGTCATGAAAACCTGTCGGAGAAAATCGCAGACCGTCGGGATAATATTAAACATGTTTAATATTTTCACGACGGGTCGCAACGAAACGAGTAATCGCTTGGTAATTGACCAATCACAGGCTACTTGAAGCAGTGAAGCAAATCGCGGTACGAACAATTTCTAGGCCAAGTACTGGAGTACACATGGAAAGGGCACCAAAAGAAAAAAGAAGCCAGTGAATTGACTCCTCAGAGTCAAGAAGAGGTATGGAGTGAAGGTTCAGAAGTTTTAATTAATATGTGGCGGGATGAGCCATGTCTGTATGATATGAGTCACTGAGATTATAGCAACAAACATTTGCCCCAAAAGAGGCTGGAGGATATTCGGCGAGATGCTAGAAAAAGATAGTAGGGGTCAAGCCTAGCTAGGCCTAGGCAGAGGCAGGGCCTAGAATATCATCAATATATCACCCCATAGCATAGCCTACTAGGTCGTAGGCCTAGAGCTACTTCAGCCTAGGCTATGTACACCATAATTGCCGGTTATGTTTTTTCGATCGTATGTCGTCGGCGACGTCGCTTTCGTAAAATCAATAAAAGGCAAAGCAAAGCACACATTTGTTTGTTGTCCATTGCGGTAGACATCTTTATTATCATTAACATATTTGATCAGACAATTAATAGTTCGTCGCGTCTATAGTTCTGAGTTGAGGTCGTCGACCCGATGAACTGTCATTCGAATTTAAGCCAATTAACCCCGACGATAAATCTTGTCGCCAATTTGTTTTCTGATGCTGTCTGAGGTGGACTTTAGAGTGAGCCCAGTGCTTTGTATAAAATAAAAAAAAACTAAAAAATCCAACACATACAGCACCTTACTGCAATACACGGTATTTAATTTTGAATCCTCTTTTAGTTCAATTTACCCCCTGGGTTTATTTTTTCCCACAGTACCGGCAGCAACTGCTGAAATAGGCCCATCCACAGTTAACATTGTTTTAGCTAATACGAAATCAATCCCTTAAAAATAAATACCATGAAAAGCCGATCCCAATGTTAACTTTTTGCTGTTGCGATATTTTAAAGAAATCTGACTTTTTTCTCATACACTAGTTTTGTTTTCAGTGTTGTGAGATACCATAACACATGAAAGGTTGAGAACTTCGTTCCAGTGGAGTTCTGGTGCAGATAATTTATTGCTCCGCCTATAAATTGTCAGACATTGTTTTTGTGGGTGGAGCATTTCAGCGATTGGCAGGTCACACCTTTCAATATCAATCAGATACAGTTTGTGTCAATATTTGATACTCTTCAAACCAATAGATTAACTGTTCCCTGACTTATAATATTAACTAAATAACAGTTTGTTTCAGGAAAGCATAGTGTTCAGTTGCAGCATTCTACTCTTACACTCGGCTGGTTTATGGTCATGGATACACCACCAGAGGTTATTATAGCAGGGCGGTACAAATTTGGTGGTCTTTATTCCGAGACCTTACATTCAAGGCTGGGCTAGCACCACAGATTTTTTAGCTGATAGAAAAATGTAGCCATTATTTTTGGTGCACACAATTGTTGTACTATTGTAGCCCTGTGGATTTTCCACTATGCTACCTAAGTCTATTTTTTTCATAAATATTGGGTGTGAAAATTGTAATTAAATTTTCAGAATTACTGTGTAATATGGAGATTGTGGTCTTTACAGATGTAATTAGTGAATTGTTTTTATTGGAACTACAGTACTCTAATTGAGGTCTTTACAAATGTTATCAAGGAAAGTGAATGAATTGGATTGAGTCAGTAATCCATTACCATCATCCGAAGCTAACCTAGCTCATCATAATTCATTTCTAACATTGTACAATTTCTATTTTCAGAAACTGGAAGATACGGTTCTCTCGAACCCAGACGACGACCAGCTGCCACCCGTGAAAGGCGAGGACAACAGTCCCACGAAGGTTCCGGCACGAATCCGAGAAATAATCACTAAGAATTTATCGGAAGAGGACCTTATCCCGTTGGACTATACCAACGGCACCACCCCAACCATGATGTCAATGCAAGAGGAGAATCGTATGCTGCAGAACGAACTGAGCCGAGTGGAAGACCTACTCGCGGGCAGCCGAGCTGAACGCGATGAGCTTGCAATAAAGTACCAAGCGCTTGCTGATAGGGTAAGTTAAGACATTATTTTGTAAACAAATTTTCTATTACAAAATTGCATTTATTTTCAATGAGGTATTTATATGGTAACAGTACAGTATGAGTCACATCGTAGATGAAATAAAATTCCGAATATCACGAAAATTGTTCTGAAGTCAAATTTGGTTTTAATGAATTATGAGTACTATGGTACAGTTACTTCATTTAAATATGTTTTAGGTCAGTTTTCATGCAGAAATGTGTCCTTCACAGTGGTGGGTTTAGGGGCGGGGGCCAGGCCAGCCAGTGTATAAAATGAATATATTCAGCAATTATAAGACAAGAATTTATCTCTTAACATTCCCCTAAGACCATTTCCAGACATCTAAAGCCCTAAATTTCCATGCAGATTTTTTGAGATTTGTAGTCTTTTAATAATTTTTTTTTCTTGCTTTATGGGAGATTTTCTCAGAACCATGTTTCCATACATGAACATTTCAAATGCTCATATCTTTGGAACTACTTGTCCAATGAATGTCATTTAAAGTGTACATCTTATATTATGGTCTATTGAGATGTACCAACAGGGAAGGTGTAAACCCAACTGGTACCTTTAAATCAATTTTAGATTTTCCTACTATGAGACTCATTTTTTGGTGAGTCCCCTTAATTTTTAATTCTTAAATTTGCAAGCTATAGTATGCTGTCTAAGTATATTGATTTAGACCCTTGCAAACATATCAAACAGATTTAACTGGCTGATAATAGAGACCATTGTTTGAACAAGATAACAATTATCAACTGCTTTGTCAAACATGACCCTTTGGCGCTTCTTTAAATCATGAATGAAGTACAATCTATGGTCTGTTGTGGATAGTTAACTGTCAGACTAAGTACTGTAATTGATGCTAAAATTGATAATATTGATACTATTAGTATCAAGAACCCAGTACATCTTTCGAGACAAGTAGAGGTTACCCCGATGTACTGGTCTACTCGTGACTCCTGTCGTGGACAGAATGACGTGCGTTAAATTTGTTAAGTATCACAGTTCAAAACTCAATATGAGTATGCCTCTTGTTAACAAATATAAAATTCCATCTATTTAGAGGTCTAGTATTCTTGGACATATGTTCCAACCAACTCAACCATCTGTCTTCTATACAATAGCATAAACTTACCTGTAACTTTAATATAAAATAAAAGTACAGTGAACTTGCCCAAAGATGACCACCCTTTGGAATGTCCAATTCGTTCAATTTTCTGGACAGTTCAATTTAGAGAGAGAGGGCATGTTTACAATAATACTGTACAGGCTATTTATTGTACATAGGTTTCATTAGGGACCAAAGAAAGGAATTTCTGGCTTTTCATGAAATTTGCCGAAGCTCGGTTTTGGTAGAGTTTTCTAAAATATCAGCTCATGAGGAAATGACAAAACTTAGGTGAGATCTTAGCCTGCACTAGCTTCCTGGGGATGTAGGTACATGCCCATCCCAGCGCGCTCCCCCCCCCCCCTTCCCCATATTCATGGAATCAAGTGGCTTATGTTCAAAAATGGTGATTACCTTCCTGTTTCAGAGTACCTTTTCAGTATCACTACACAGTGCAAATAATTTTATTTGCAGGTTCAATTATTAGTATTTAGCAATCAAAAAGGGTGTTTAAAATTATGATCATAAGTAAGTTATTTCTATAAAAGATGAATTTATATTACATAATAATATTAATTATATGCTTACAAAATTCTCTTGAGATCTAATGGAGTACAGTCAAACTTCTCATTTATGTATCCTCGAGCTGAAAAGTGTTTGTAAACGAGAATGTTCATAAATGGGAAGGTTCATGACAACTGATAAAATAAGTCTTGCAAACACATGTGAGGTATTACCACAAAATGAGTCTCATGGTAGGAAAATCCAAAATTGAGTTATACATTCTAATAGAGCATACTATATTTCTTTACGCCATGCTATAAGCTGTATTCTACAATCTAAATGACATTCATTGATAAGTATCATAAGATTCACATATTTGAAATTTTTGTGTAGGGAAATATGGTTTTGAAACAAACGCCCATAAAGCACTCGAAAAATACATGATTAAAAGACTATAAATCTCAGAAAACCTGAATTAAGGACACTTTCCTGCATAAAAACTGACCTAAAAAGTATATTAAAATAAAATATAAATACCATAGTACTCATAAATTAAAACTAAATTTCTAAAAAATTTGACTATTTTGGTGATATCTCAATCTTGGCTACGATGCGACTCAATTTGTGGCGAGACCTCACATATTTATGCTTATTCTATTCCCTTGGTTGTTAAACTTGCAATTTTCATGCACGAAGAGGAGGAAAATTGAAGAATACATAATTATTCAATTATGAGACAATTATGTAATTGGCCATTATTATAATGACATCATTGGCTAAAAGTGTTTGTAAAATAGAAGATTTGTAAATGAGAAGTTCATAAATGAGAAGGTCAACTGTAAAGAATTTTACTCCATGGGCACTCCGACTAGGAAGTTCATTAATAATTGAAGATGCCTATTAACAGGATGTTGACTTGATCTAGGAAGGAACTTGGACTCAAGATTTAATGCATCATTGCACTATTAGAAATCTCATCCCTTTGTTCTTAGCGATTAGTCAAGTTTTGATCATTTTTCAAAACAATCATTCATTTTCATCGTAAACTTCATAAAAAAAAACCCTGGTAAAATCAAAATAATTTGTGTTCTTGCTTAAAAAAAAACTAAAACTGTACTTGCATCCACATTATCAATGAAACAGTTGTACGAGTGTGGCTGAGATAAACCAAAAGAGACAGAGCTAGTTTTTTACTATTGACAGGAAAAAAAAATCTTACTTTTTTTTTCTTAATGAAAAAACTGTTGAAATATACCTTGCTTAGTAACAGTGATAAACAATTTTCAAATGAAGTTTTCTCGAACCATTCGTTCTAACTGATCAAACTTTGGTTGATCGCAAGGAATCATATGAAACTGATTTTTTTGTAAGATAATATTGTGTCGTTTCATAATGTATAAATAACTCAGTTTTCACTTTTTCGACTTATGTCTCCGTTGGCTTGGCTCTGCTACATATTTGGCCCATTAATACAGTATAAAATCATTTGCACTAGCTAATAGTATTGTCTTGTTTGTGTGTAAAAGGCTAATTAGCGCTTTTCAAAGATGTTATTGTTGTATTTCCTGTAGCTTTTTTAAAAGAGGGTGCAGCTCTTCTTTATAATTGCACAATTACAATTGTCTACTTAGATAGATTTAGAGAGATAAGATTGCCTTAAAACTATGATGACAAATCCAAAGCAAAAATTCATTATGATTTGTTTGACAACAGTAAAATAAATTCACAGTGCGCTAGGCTGTACCCGTGGGCGTTTTGCTTTCATCGTCAACAAGCAAGGTGCGCCCAACAGTTTTTGGAATTGTCCACTCTTAGGAAGGATTGTAACAACTACAGTAATACTTAGGCCTAGCAGAGCCTAGTGTTATTGAATAAGGCAGACCTAGGTTAGTAATAAATATATAACAAGTCAATTTCCAATGAGGCGGCAAAATTCAGCAATTCTAAAACTGTAGGCCTATATATGCACAGTGTGATTTCCCTGTTGGAGGAATGGATTACCTAGCGAAAGAAAGAGTTTTAAAATCATGATTTAATAAAGTACACCGATTTGAGTTAATAGATTGATGACGAGTATTATAAATATGTCAAAATTCATGAATATTTGTTCAATATTAGTTAAAAAAGATACAATATTACATAATAACTGACAAGCCTTCAAAAACAAGATGGCTGCAAAATCGAAACGCACGATGTTATGGTAACAATAGGCTTTTCTGAAGCTCCATGGAAGTATTAGCCTGATTAGACCCTTTCACTAAAAGAGGTGTGCCGGTTACAACTTTTGTCCAATCATAAAAATTTTTATATAGCTAGACAGCCAATACAATTCCGCTTCGATTAATATTTAATATTAATATATTGCTCTTTTTCTGGGGGCACTACATGTCTCTGAAATTAAAAATTGTGTTCCCATTACACGACAAAAACAGCAATTTACACTGAGTAACACTGTGTGTATTTTACCCTGTGCAGGTTGGGAAAACAGTTTACAGACTCATAATTAGTACTAGCTGATAGGTATTAAAATTGCGAACATTTTGATAGGTTATATAACTTAATTTGATCACTATGAGAATTTCTAGAGCCAAAAAACCTCTCAAAATTAGGTAATTTTTATCATTTTGTGTCATCAGTAGTTCAGTTTATTTGAAACCTCTCTATGTAACTCTATTTTTGTTTTATTGTAATAGCAATTAAGTACAGTAGTTTAAAATCTGGACCCCATGGGAGACCAGTACCAATGTATTGAACGAGCTATCCAGAATAAAGAAACAATAAATACAAAAAAAAAACAAATAGGAGTAACACGTCCATGTTTTAGTGACATAAAACAAATCACAATGGGAATACTGCAAACAAACTTTAAGTTAACTGCCTTGCCTAAATTTAGTTATTTCTAAATCAACTTTATTTTTCATGCTAGATTGATCTGTTTTCCATTAATTTAAAAACTTTTTAAGTCAATTTCTTTCTAATTTAATTTGTTTTTCATTGCCACTTTAGATACAGTTAGCATATTGTGAAAAAATATGCAATCAATATTCAGTTGCATTGTAAACGATTGTCCAAAAATAACAACCACAGATGTTTCGACCTGAGGTTTAAAATTCAGGAGATTTTTTTTACCCTCAATCTTAAAATAATGTGCCTTCTACTGCGTTTTATGATGGAAGGGCCGAAAAAAAAAACAGGCCAGCAACTGGCACCGATTATGATAAATTCAGAACAATGTACCCAATTATTTATTTTAAAAGTACTGTACTCATTGATTAAATATTATTCTAAGCCAAATCATGGTGCTAGAACATGTTTAAATATTAACAGAAAATTGGGTGATTGGAATTCGAGGGGGTTGGAACCTCTGCAACCAATCACCAAGTCGCAATGTGATAATGTGTGAGCCTCAACAATGGTCAATAAACCAAAATGTTATGTACGATTTAAGAGTAACAATTTTGCAGTATAGTGTACTGTACTCCAAATTACCACTCTTAATAATACGCAACAAATCTGATCGATAAAGTTTAAAACAAAACAGTACACCTTCTATCCTTGCGTAGAGTTGAGTTATAGTCTTGCATTTTACTGAAGTAAACTAGAGTAAATGACTGAAAAATTTGGAATATACCAATTACCCCCAATTACATCTTTAAATTTAAAAAAATGGTAAAAGGGTGTAAGAAAAAAGGAAAAGATGAAAAATGATATCACCAAATACTGTATACTGTACTAACGCAACAACCTGCACAAAAGTAGCATGATGGCAGAAAATGGACATTGCTAGGGAAGGGCTTCTGCGAACAGAGAGAATGTATGGAGGCAGCCTGATGATGATGGTGGTGGTGGTGGTGGCGGCGACGACGATGACGGCGACGACGACGACGATATCATAACCGATAGCAATAGAAAAAACTGAAAATTGCTAAAATAGGTGCATTTAAGCCCCATAAAAAAGGGTACCACTCCCACGCGATATACACAACCAGGAATAGGCCTACAATGAATTTGCTTCAGGCTGGTGCACTGGTATCTACGTTGTATTTGCACGAGTCTAAAATAATGATGGATGTGACGTAAGATCACTACAACATTGGAGGTTCGGTTAAAAAAAAACCTCCCTCCCTCTTCAGTTTTTATGCTTTGGTAGGGTGTCAATGATAAACTAATAATTATTTTTATGGGGCCTTACCCCATTGTACAATATGAAGGCAGCCTGTTGATAATGACATTGCAAACAGTAGTGATTCTAGTCTGTTCAGAAGGATAGTCTCGGCTAAAGTTGTACAATGCTTAGATCTAGAGAGCACAAACAATGCATGATTGATTCATTAATGTTAATTGTTATAACTGTCATGTTGTTTTTGTTCCATGTGTTTGTTTTGGTATGTTAACCTTGTTTCATTTAAAACAATTCACTTCAAATGTAATTGAGCATCTTGACCTTACAGAATAATTCAATTTCTTCAACTGCCAAATTAATATTTTATGACCTAAGAGTACACACTCACACACCACAGTACAGCGAAGCCAAGCAACCATGAACTTAATAGTACTGTACTTTGCTTTCATTGACTAACTGCCAACCAACCAGCAAGTACCTGTAGTCATGTGATCATATCTAGGTCATGAGGGAATCCCCAGCTCATTTGCATATGAAAGAGCTGTTCTGTTTGGCTTACCCCATTCAAATGTAAACAGGACCAACTGTGGACAGTGTGACTGTTGTAATTTGCTTTGAAGTGTTAGGCCTAGCTTCTAGCCTCAGGCACATTATGGACACCTACAAGTATCGTAATATGGTGGATGATGTGTTGTCAGACGTGTATCCATCAGCGGTAAGTGGTGTTGAAATAGGGAAAAACATACCTGATTTTAGTGCTGTTCATTAATATGCATTGATAACAATTATACATTTCTTATCAGCCTAATCTGATAATATTAATATTATCATGTTCAACAGTTGTCAGGTGGTAGTTTCTGAGTTGCAACTACAGTAAACATCCGAATAAATGACTTTTTAAAAATATATTATAAGCCAGGTTACATACTGAAGTATTATGTTTTTATGTTTAAATTTTTTTATAACTTCAACCATACAGCAAGACTAGAAAAAACTAAATAAATCATCTATAATTATCATCTGTGTACTGTAGGTTTGTCAAAATGATAAGAAGTTAGCAGTTAAAATGAAAAATAGACTCAACACATGGCACTATCCAGAAGAAAAATAAGAAAATTTGACACATTAACAAGAAAATTACCAAAAAATATTGAATAACAGTACCCAAAACCATTTAAACATAAACTGAATAAAATAGTATAAATGAACTTAAGGCCAAATAAAAAATATACTTGTTAAGCATCACTGCCCGCCTCTGAATTGCTAGCCGCCTCTGATTTTTTTTCTTTTTTTTTTTAGATAACTTGATAGAATGTTTTTGTAAGTTTAATTTCCAAGATATACCTTGCTTGTTGATGAAATCTATATTTAAATTTGCATCATTACTGTAGGTATTTATCAATGTTCTTTTCTTTGGAAATCATAAAAGGGTTATGGTCAAAATAAAGTCGTTGATCCAATAGTGCAAATCTATGGCGATGACGATATAAAAATGTACTAAAATAATAAAAAAATAAAAACCGCCCTTCCTCTTAAAATTTATTCATGAGTTGACGTTTTAAACAAGTATATTTTTTTTTTTGGCCTAATTTAAATTAAGAAACATCTCCGAATTATTAGCAAAGTTACAATGCAACCTACAGAAATGCTTAATTTTGAATATATTTTACAATGTACTAAACCGGGATGTAACCGTAACATGCAAGGATGGTCGGCAGCCATCTAAATTGTGGACGATGGGTTGCAATTAGGCATTCCTTCCAAAGGCCATCAAACTTAAATTTCTTTGGAATTGTACTTGTTTATTATTCTAAAGTAATTAACATGTTTAGTTACACCTACAGTCGACCTTCTCATTTACACACCCCTTGGGCTGGAAGGTGTTTGTAAATGAGAAAGTTCGTAATTGAGAAGGTTCATGAAAAATGGTCAAGTGAGGCCTCCAAAACACTTATTTGTGTTAATTTTGTGCTCTTGGTTGTTAAACAAAAATTGTTTAAGTGAACTAGGAGGAATAAAATATGAAAAACAAAAAAATATCATAGATAAATTATCAAATAATTACATCAGTGGCCATTATTTTACTGACGTCATTGACATAATAGTGTTTGTAAAATAGAAGGTTTGTAAATGAGAAGTTCGTTAATGAGAAGGTTGACTGTACTATATATATGTTGTTCAATTTTATTCTTGAATTTTAAAAAAATATATATGACATGAAGATGGCAGATCAGTATTACACGTATGAATTTGAATACAAAATAGTAAAATCTATTTTAATTTTTTGTTATACACGGAATTTAGAAAGAATGTGCCTTTAAAATAAGCTTTTGGATGGGTGAAAAATAGGAAATACTTAATAATAACTTGAGTATTACAATGTAAACTATCCGCTTGCCGTACATTAATTACAGCTTATGCAGTTTAGTCTATTAGATCTTATTTTAAAAGGTCTACTGTAAAATACCATCAATTCACAGACTCCATGGTCTATATTTTGGTCGTTTCATTTTATTTCAAAAATAACATTCATCAATAAAAAAAATATATACAGTAGAAAAATAAATTCTGAACGTTTTCAGTTCCAAACATTTTTGACCAGATTATAAACATAAAAAAAAAATGTTATTGTCTTGATAGATTTGTGTGTATTGTCTTGATAGAATTTTTGTTGGCAATTTTTTTTTTCTCTTTATTGCAGTACAACTGAATTTTTTTCATTTTACATTTTCCCAATCTTTACCATTAAGAAGTATTTGATTTCATTTGTTTTGTATCCTACTCGTTCAAGTGTATGTTGTTGTTTTGTTTTCTTGTGATTGTTACTTAGCTTTTATCGATATTTACCCAATTAAACACGAGGCACGAATAAATTAAATGCGTAATTAACTAAGCCCTTTCTTATACACATAAAAGCGTCAGCGAGAGATTTTTGCAGAGCATTGTGCCAGAGGTAATGAAGTATAAAGAAGACCATCACACACCAAGAAATTATATGCATCAAGAGTGTCGACACTTCAAACTCGTACCTTGTAACAACACTCCAGGATTGTAAAGTACTACCCAATTAGTATGCATGTATGTTGAAGAACTGTATGTTACTTTAATAAATGATTGATTAGAATTAAATGACCTGGAGTTAAATTTCCAATTTATTGTTTGGGGTAGTATATAGTCTGTTATGAAATATGATGTGAATTATTAATATCATTGTCAATAAGTGTTGAATATCGTTTTCATTAACAAACTAATATTAATTATGAGAAGTGAAAACTAACTGGCATTGGCAATTTACTGTAATTAGAATCTAAATTATTTTTACAAAGCTAGAATGTCTTTCACTTTATTAGAACTGTCTAAACTCTGCATTTTTAAAAAGTTTATTTTAGTCCAGTTATTGGTACAGTGGTAAATGAAAGTTCCTTATTTGTTTGTACCTACTGGACCCAATTTATAATATTTTTTATTTTTTGGGTTGAGCATGAGCAACACAAAATTTTGTTTAGGCCTGATCATAGACCTTGTTATAAAGTTGTATTTATACAAATCACTCATGAATACCCACGATGTCATACGTGCGGGGTGGATACGAGCAATAAACAAAGAAATATGACATTGTATCTCATAAATGTGACTGTACAAAATAGTTAAATGAAATCAAAAAATTTACCCACTGGACCCGATTTTTAATATTTTTTATTGATAAGCAACACAAAGTTTTTAGGCCTGATCACAAACCTTGTTTATAAAGTTGTATTTAATACAAATAACTGATGAATACCATGATGTCAAACGTGCTGGATGGACACGGGCAATAAACAACAAAATATCACATTGTATCTCAATGTGTTACTGTACAAAAAAGTAAAAAAAACTCAAAATTTACCCACTGGACCAGATTTTTAATATTTTTGAGTTGATAGCACAAAATTTTGTTTAGGCCTGATCAACGACCTTGTTATAGAGTTGTATTTAATACAAATAACTGATGAATACCCATGATGTCATACATGCTTGGTGGATACGAGCAATAAACAAGGAAATATGACATTGTATCTCATAAGTGTGATACTGTACAAAAAAGTTAAATAAAATCAAAATTAACCCACTGGCCCCGATTTTTAATATTTTTGAGTTAATAAGCAACACAAAATTTTGTTTAGGCCTGATCAAAGACCTTGTTATAGAGTTGTATTTAATACAAATCACTGATGATTACCCATGATGTCATACATGTGGGATGGATACGAGCAATAAACAAGAAAATATGACATTGTATCTTATAAGTGTGTTACTGTACAAAAAAGTTAAATAAAATTAACATAAAAAAAAGTTATGCACAAAAAGGTTCAATAATTAAGTTAAATAGCCCGAAGAATCAATGTAATATTTTTTTTGATGAATACACTATATTATGCTTATAAACTTTTACAATTTCGTTTTCTTCTTGTCACAAAGATTGAAAGCTCACTATTATGTAAAGGTCTGCTTAGAGTTTCTGAAATGAAGAGAAGTTCAAAAGTTATTTTTAGAACTGCACTACTGTAAACTATATTTTTAAGACAGAATTGGTAAAATAGAATAGGCCTAAAATCAGCAATGCTAAGTATACTTGTATCAGGCTTTGTTCTTTTTATTGACAATAGAATAGAGTGCAATAAGACATCAATTGTCTAGTTTCTGTTTTAAGAACACAAGTAACTTATAGGCTTTGTTCCGAAAACATTGGGGTATTGTTAAGTAGATTGGGCATTAATACCTTGTGTCAAAAACTTGATAAGGCTATGTTCAGATTCACGGCTTAAGCGGAGCTTAGTGTAAGCAAGGCCCAAGCTAATATGCGGCGTAACGACCAAGGTGTTCGGACACAAGGCGTAGCGCAAGTCACAAGCAATTTTAAAATTGCTGCCAGTGGGTTTTCCTATCACCAGTGATCCGTAATTGATAGGCCAATGCAGACCGATTGTAAATTTTGATTGGACAACGTGTAGCACAAGGACAAAACCATTCAGGTGTACGAGGCGTAGCTCCGTGGCTTACGCCAAACCGGGGTTTGCAGGGAGCACAAGTTACGCTCCGGATTAGGGACTTGCGCTAAGCGCCGACTAGTTCAGACACAGAAAATCGTACGCCGCGTACGTTACGCTCCGCTTAATCGTTGAGTCTGAACATAGCCTAAGAAACCAGGGTATTATGCTTTACCTCCTAAGGTAAATTTACAATGGCATTACACAGGTAAATTGACAATGCTACAATTAAAGGGACATTCCTTCCAAAATCCACCAAAAACAAAAATACTACGTTACGCTCCGCTTAATCGTTGAGTCTGAACATAGCCTAAGAAACCAGGGTATTATGCTTTACCTCCTAAGGTAAATTTACAATGGCATTACACAGGTAAATTGACAATGCTACAATTAAAGGGACATTCCTTCCAAAATCCACCAAAAACAAAAATACCTCGTGTGGTAAATTCACCTGTTTATTAATTCTAAAAAAATAAACATCTTTAGTTTATGAATTCTAAAATAATGAACATGTTTAGTAACCTGCATACTCTTTTAGTTTTATTCTCGAAAAAAATTCTAATAGTTACCGAGGTTAAGCCTATATGATTTCATCAATTTCCATTTGGTAGTAGGCTGTATCACATCCGCATGGATCACTCATGCTATTCTCTCTACTGTAGGTGCTGTTTTTTTCACTCAGCACGTTGCACATATAGCTTGCCAATGGTTACTAGATTTAGACTGTTCACAGAAGCAAACAAAATATACATTAATCCGCTTTATTTTTTAGGATCCATAAAAAAAAAATCCATTCTTATTTTGCATTTTTTTAATGTTTTTGAGTAATATTTTATTTTTTTTCACAAAGTAGAAATTTGGAGGGAATGGCCTTTTAAATCTTCTGTCATCGTGGTATAAACAGGCCTTAATGTGGTGGTCTACTGGCCGTCTACATGCAGTTGCTGTTCTGCCTATTGAGAAATCTGGATCCTGGTAGGATAGATGAAAAAAAAAACAATTACAGCTAGATGGACAATTTTATACTGCTAAATTAGCAAAATCAGAAGACCCATCTAAGCAATTTTTTAAGTAATAATTCTATTGAAATAAAAACACCACAGTTTGTATCTTCGTTTTGTAGTCACAATTCAATGTTTGTTTGCTGTTAATTTTAAAACATTTGTTTGGATAATTCTATTTTAAAAATTAATTGGGTTATAAAAGTAGAAATGTTGTCCTACAGTGCTGAAAGTGCAAACAGATTTTATTTTAGACCTCTAATAATTTTTCGTATGTGCAGCAATACTCTATATCAACAGTTAGATGAAAACTTCAAAAAGACTACTGATACGTCTCATTGATCATCTCATTTGCATAATCAATATTATCATTGTCTTCTGTACAAAAGGGACGCTACCGCCTCAGATCATCGGTTGTGTTGTCTTCTAGTTTCCGGTCAATGTAACGCTGACCTGGGAATAAAATGGAATGATCAATATTGTTACATTGAGGAATAAACTGTAATTAAAGACATTCAGTCAACAAAAAATCCCTTCATTATTGTTTCTTCATGGTTGTAATCATTTATGACTGACAGGAACTGTGAAAACAAAAAATGGAAATTTGATAGTTTGAAATATTAAACTACAAATAAAACCAAACTGATTACTTTTCATTTGTCTATATTAAACAAAACAAGAAATTCTTTGCTTGAAAATTTTGCAGAAGTATATTGGATAAAAAAATATGGCCTCATTAAAAAAATTTTTTTTCATAGAGTATTGTAAAAATTTAGTGTTTTAGACAAAGTCTATTTTGACCTAAATAATTGCTGGCTCAGGTTTTAATAGACACTTGTGTGCCCCCTTGTTTCCATGCCTGATCGGGCTATCAATCGACACAAGTTCTACATTAAGTTTTGTTTTACAGCACTGAATCATTAGAAAAGAGTTAAACAATATAAGTGACATAGAAAATTTAATGACAATAAATTAGTTAAAAATTAGCATTAGTTTTCCTATTTTGAAATAAAAATCTTGAATCCTAAATTTTTATTTTGTTCTTTAGCTTGAGCAATCATTCAAGTCTGATGTCAACGACAGAGAACGCGAAGAGCAGAATAAGAGTCTGGTCGGACAAAATATAGAACTCCGACGGAAACTGGAAGAGGAACATTCTAACTACAAACGCAAATTACAAGCCTACCAGGATGGGCAGCAACGACAGGCCCAACTCGTTCAGAAGCTACAGGCAAAGGTAAGATCATTATGTAAAGCTCTGAAGTCTCCAGAATTGCCCTTGAATCTCAAGGATTCCCCTGAGTCTATAGGATTGCCCTTGGGTATCAAGGTTTGACCTTTAGTCTCTAGAATTGCCCTTGAGTCTCTCCATGATTGCTTTTGAGTTTCTAGAATTGCCCTTGAATCTTCAGGATTACTCTTGAGTCTCCAGGATTGCCCTTGAACATCCAGGATTGCCCCGTGTGTGTCTCCAGTATTGCCATTGAACCTCCAGGATTGCCCTGGAGTCCCCATGATTTTTAATCATATAAGCATCAGTCTTATCAGAAAAGCAATGAGCTATTATCAACGTTGTTATTCTGTTTATTTTACACCTGCGACAGTGACTAAAGATGAGTATGAATACCAATATATTTACTTTGATTTTATGATTTTGGCACATGGAAGAAAGTTGAGCATAAATCAAAATTTGTTTTTTTCCAGAAAGTCAGGGTTGGGACAGTTTAATATTTATTATTTTCATTATAAGAAGTTCATTTGTTTGAATATATTGACATTTCTAAATTTGCTAATTAGAATTCTGTCTACTATTAATATATTGTAAAATTTAAATGCAATTTAATCCCATCAGCACACAATTTTTAATCATGTAAACACTACTCTCGGAGAAGTGATGAGCTATTAACAACGTTGTTATGTGTTTTTTTCTGTTTTAAAAGATTACAAATTATCAGAAGTACAGAATTGTTTCAAGGCAATGTAGGAATTAGGCTGATTGGAAAGTAGTATAGAAAAAAAAAAACATATTAAGACAATTGGGCTTTCATCTTTTTGATGTCACAGTCTTTCTGGATGAGCACCACCAGTTGATTCTACTGGATGAGCCTTCTCTTTCAAGATGCATCATTAATCAATTGCTCTTAAAGGAGGAGGTGGGTGTGAGTGGGGTGGGGGGGGAACGGTTGGGGGCACATCAAGTAGGATTGATTGGTGGTGCACTGAATGAGGATGCAATATTAAGAATATGCTGAGCCAATTTGGTAAGGTACATAAGTTTAAACTGACAATAAAAGAACTTAATAAACTGACTCTAAACCATTTTATACAGATTTTTTTTCAATACAGCACTTCTAGTAAAGCGAACACCTTCCATAACGAAAATTTAGTCAAATGCATATTTGTTATAAAATAATTAATTCAAAGGCATTGTACATTAACTTTATGGCCCAAAAACTTGTTGATAAAAAATGCAGCTTTATTTTGTGATATTCTTAAGAGCAAAAGCAAAACAGTTTTTTGTATGCAGGAATGTAGCTAAAAAAATTCAAGGATGGGTGGTAACGATGTAAGGATGGGTGGTAAACTATTAAAATCGGTATTTTTACCTTTATCAGAGACTTCAGGTGGGTGGCAGATTGACGTTGGGCTGGGTGAAAGGCTTTAAAATAAGTTTGAGGATGAGTGGAACATTCAGAGTGAGCTGGCCCACCCACCTCCGCCCAGCATAATTACTGTACATTCCTGGTTAGGCTACATAATCACCAGGAAACTCATCTAGTGATTAAGAAAATAGAGATAAATGCACAAATATTGTATAGGATTGTAAGAAGTTTGGACTTCTATCGGTTGAGCCTATCATAATTTGTTGAGCTTACAGTACATATAACAAGATTTTGAAAACAAAATAATTCATTTATGTGTAAAACATTACATGTTGAGTTGGCTTTATACTGGAGTCCATATGGTATTTAATTTCTCACATCTGTGAAATAAAATTTTAGTTATTGTTCAGGGACACCATGCTCGCATATATTTAGTAATTATTTGTAATTTTATTTCATTCAGGTACTACAATACAAGCGTAAATGTGGTGAGCTTGAAGCCCAGATACAAGAGAAAGTGTCGGAGTCTGACAGTAATGCTGTTTCGGTAAGTGGCGTTAAATGTTGAAAAACAACATTTAGTTTGAATACGTAGAGCATATTAAGTAAACAAATTTGTTTTCTAAAACATAATAATTATAGGCGGATTTTAGGTAACATTTCGACTGATAGAATTTGTCAAAAAACACTAAAAAAGACATTCTATGAGATTGTTTTCACATTGCAAGATGCATAACAAAAAAAATGTATTAGTCATTATCATTCATTCCTTCATTTCAGATATCATATCCATATACCACAGAACAAACATACATAGATAATAAATAAATTCTCTACTTCTCTCATACTTGAATTTCTACTGAGAGCACTAATATATTAACTTACACCATCTGTGGTATGTGCTGAAATTAGGATGCACATTAGTAATTGTTTCAAGTAAAACATTTGTGCTATCAGAAATTCTACGCATAAAACTGGATATTGAAAATGAAGGGATAAAACTATTATTTATAAAAGCTTAATTTACATAAACCAATAATATGTTAAAATAAAAACAATGCATACAATAATAAAATTGATTATGCAATCACATATTTAGTATTTTAAAAGTACAACTTAAATTTTGAATAAGTGTACGTTTATTATAAATAGACAATAGAAAAATAACGCTGTAAAAATTTATGGACGAACGACGTTTCGACTCCATCATGGTGTCATTTTCAAGTTCTGATTAATTAAATTAGGATACTG
>JAOTQE010011135.1:0-25680 GCA_025631205.1 Nesometra sesokonis | reverse complement strand
GATATCAATAAAATGTAAATGACATGATTATATATTCACAGATCCTAGGATCTTGATATATATTGATGTCAAGAAAAAGTACACACATGATTATGTATTCACAGATCATAGAATCTTGATATATATTGATATCAATAAAATGTACACTTATGATTATGTATTCACAGATTTTAAGATCTTGATATATATTGATATCAATAAAATGTAAATGACATGATTATATATTCACAGATCCTAGGATCTTGATATATATTGATGTCAAGAAAATCTACTGTACATTATAATTCACACATCCTATGAAGTGCCATGATGTTTTATCTGAGATTTTTTATTTCTTGTTATCACATGCATCATGCAATACAATAAATCACTGGGTTCTGTTCTTAGGTAATACAGGTATATTTACAAATTATTGTGGCTGTCTGTGAAATAATAATAAGTATTCAAGCTTTGATCAGTGGTAAGCTTTGCTGCTGCTAATAGTAGTTTATGCCGTTTCTAGTGATATCATAAAAGCTAGACTTTGCATATTACCAAACACCTTAGAAAATTTAAAGTTTCATTGCAATAAGTAAATTTAATAAATTATTATTGCTTAAGAAAATAACTAAATGGCAGTGAAATCTAGTGATTTTTTTTTAATTTAAGAGGTCTACTTTAATTATTTTTATAACATACTAACATACTTTATTATTTATATTGAGCTAAAAATTGAACAAGCTTTTATCAAAAAATAATTTATTTTAACATATTCAGACAGGAAATTTATATACAATAGCTGTACAATAGATGTATATATACACATACATAATATGCAATTTATACATATAGTCTATGTATATAACACACCAATATATGACATAATATATATATTTATATATATAATTATAATGTTGTATAATGTAATATATAATATATATTTTACATAATATATGATGTACAGTATACACATAAACATCTATTAATAAATGTTATATATCATCATTTTTATGTACATGTCTTCAATTTGCACATTAAAATGTATAATTTTTTTGTTTTCTTGCAAAATATTGTGAAAACATGCATACTTGACTCCTTTGCACATTAAAATGATTTATAAACAGAGCGCATGATCTCATACATACTTTACAAACATTCATAATCATCAATTTTAAGTTTCTTTACAAAACATAATTGGATAATATAGCCACCTATGTGAACTTTAGTTCAAATCCAAGTTGACATCTAGTGTCACATGGCCTACAGTTCTGCTTCAACATGCCATGGCGTGCAACGTGGGGCTGTTCATATCGGCAAGTAAACCCTCCTTAGTTGACAGGTCTTATGTTTCGCACCTAACAGTTCTGATTGGATGCCTGACTAACTACATTTTCTGTCATTCACCTTTCATATCAGTTCATTCATTATTTTTTCAATTCATTATTTGAAACTTTCTTCAAGATGCAACAAGTTTAATGCTTACAAATTATTTTCAAGCATCACTATTCACAGGAAAGGTAATGTATGTCAGGCTAACAATTACTTAGGTTTTCAACCTGCATGGTAAACAACATGCTGAACTCAACAATTGCATTTTCATACTTCAACTGAGCTTATTCTCTTTATGTGAGGTTCCATCTCTAATACCAGTGACGTCATATCTTCTTCAAAGCTCTGTGAGTATGTTGGTGGTGCTTCTATAGTTGACTGCGTTGGTGAAGGACCATCACTATTGTCGCTAAAACCCTCATAATTACCAACGCTAGTGCAATGCCCATTACCTATATTTATTTTTGAAAAGCGCTCAAGTGTTGCGCTGCGACCTCGTCCACAAGAGTTTTGACTCAACCGCTTTTTCACCTCATGAATTTCTTTTGTGTTAATTGGAATGACCTTGCCATTTGGAGTATGTTTACCATTTGGTGTGTGTTTTCCATTCACCATATGTTTGTCATTTGGGGTGTGTCTTCTATTAGGTGTATGTTTATTAAGCGTGTTTACAGGAGAGGATGCGTAACTTGGTGGTTCGGTGTATGATGGTGCATGGGCATTGCGGTGAATCTTTTCCATTGACGATGATGTTCTCACCACAACTATACCTAAAATTTCAAAAATAAATCAGTGAAAATAATTAATTTGCTTAAAATATTAAAAAAAACTACATTTTTATTGGTGATAATTGGAATTCTCATAACACTTTCTTCGCTGGTGTGCAATACAAATTACTGTATAAAATAGATATAAAATAAGGACGAATTACCAAAATAAATGAAACCATAATAAAATACCAATATACATAATAAATGAGTCTAATAATAAAAATATCAAATACAATGATGATGACAATATTTTGGGAAAATTGTGATAATTGTTTAATTAATGATATCAATTTTTTGCTAAACTGAATACCTGGATTCAGGTAAAAACAGTTTTCTGGACCTCAAATTTGACCTGTAGTGACATGGCTTATTCTGACAAACTTTTGAAGATGGAGTAGATCAAGGGGTTGTTGGCAGTAAAAGAGGTTCCATATAGAGTATTAATAAAATTAAACATCAGACCCAACCATAGTCAGGTTGTGGTTGGTGGAAATACGTAATGTCTGCCAGACCATCTATCACAAGGTTTCAAATGATGACATGCCATTTTTTCTAAACCACCTCTCATAAATGTCTAGATATGTCCTAGTGAAAGTAAAAAGGCAGGAAGGCCATTTGTATTACTAAGAATAAAGTCTAAAATTTGTAATTGAAAATTTGCACCAAGATGATAATTTACACCAAAGTAGTAACTGAGGGAACTCTGCAGGAAGACTTTTAGTTGATGACAAAGTCTTTATATTTAAAGTTTTTTTGTACACCATGTGTGTAGTCCTGAATAAAGCTTTTCAACGTTGATCAATATATTTCCTTCATCTTTAGGAGTGAAGTCGATCAAATTTAGAAGGCTGACGAGCTGATATTGTGTGTTTAAAACTACACACATGGTTTTACTGCAAACTTTACATTTATTGATATTCCCATGCAAACCAAACACTATAAACCTGTTATTTATTTATAACCGACTTTAGTTGTTACCAGCATTTACCTAATTAAATTCACAATAGTAACAATATAAGTAAAAATTATAATGCATAGTTTAAATAAATCTAAAAGAAACATTTTAATTTATTTTGATAGATTACAAAATAAGAACAAAGAATATAAGATTAAAAAAAACATAGCAAAGTCTGTTGGATTCAGATCAAAATCAAGATTACAATCATCTCTTAAGCACCATCTCATTTCTATTCTCTTGTTGCCAGGTATTACTCTAACCCTTGCTACATTAAACCACTAAGCCCAGTGAATACTATTGATATATTGTGACAAAGTTTAGTTATATATGAAGGGGTAAGGAATAAGAGTAAGAATAAAGGTAAACAGCAGTTTGGATTTCTAATTACCAAGTGCCACATACACACAAATACAATTGACAATTCACATATTAGGTTTGACATTACAAGAGGGTGCTATAGATCAAATGGTCTATTATACTTTCTTAATGGCTTTATCAGTTGGAACAGAAAGCAGATTAAAAAAAATCTCTGTTTAAATGGTGCTAATTGAAATTGTTTCTCCACAAATAACCTTTGATCTATTGCACCCACTAGAGTTAGCGAATTCAATAATACAGAACACTAAAATCTACTACTATAATGTGATGTAATAAGACAATGCAAAACATTATTAGACAAAACACTGCAACATTTACAGTCAACCTATTGAAAATTTTATTTTAAATTTCAGCTTTCTGATACGAAAACTGTTTAAACTATAATTTAAAATCAAAATCATTGTTGTTTAAAATATACTAGTATATTATTACCAAAACAGAATGGTTTTAAAAAATAAGATAATTTTTTTGTAGAATAAAAAAGATAGTAGTAAAGTAGTAATTCCAAATTTGAAAATATTTATGAATTATTACAAAAATGGTTATTAAAATAAATACAAAAAGATGGAAACGAATTAGTAAAACCAGTTGAAAGGTTTCTAGTATGAGAAAACCAATGTTGATCCATCACCATAAATATAGGCTTAGGCCTATTTACTATCAATTTCAAATATTAATGTAATTAAACAAGCAAAGTGAAAATGTACCAACTGTGTAATTGTTAGTTAAAATTAAATCAGATTTATATCATAAACCAATAAAAAGTTTGTTGAGAAAGAACCAAATTACAAACCATTATACATTGTTTGAAAGTTGCATATTAATAGATATCTATTGGAGTGATAAGTAAAATGGTGTTGTATTTTGTAAAGTAATAATAAAGCTTATTTATAGGATAAAGACCAAATTTTATTTCATGCAACTTTTTAAACATAAAAAAAAATTAATTTGTGGTTTAAACAAAACAAAATAGCATGCACACAAGAAGCAGGCAAGAAATTAGTTATAATGTTTACACTCACGGTGTTAGCATACATTGCAACTGTAGCCATGACAACAGCTTTTAACTTCAGCCATGGGGTTCACAGTGCAGTGTGTTTGCATTGCAATACTGGACAATGTACAATGACAAAAACAATATGTTAATGTGGTCAAAATGCAGCAAAAGCAGTAGCATTTATAATCATCCTTATTGTCATGGTTGCCGAGTGCTAATGAACCAATTTCAATTCCTGGTGAGGATGGTATTTACTTATCTATATAACATTACTTGGTATAAGTTCTACACCAGGGTTGTTACTGGGTTACTGGAAGGAATAGGCCATCGTATGATAAAATGCTCAGACTTTAAAAATTATTTGATCTTAATGAAAACAGAGTAATAAAATAGATACACAGCGGTTGAGGGACGAGAGGCAAATAATAATAATGCATTTTTTATTTATTTGCTCGTCAAAAGCAATATCAGGATTTAAGTCCTCCCCCAGCACAATCCTGGAACCGCCCTTGGGAACCACCATGTTATTAATATGTTTAAATGTTTCTATCCAAATTTTTTTTATTTCAAAAATACAGTTTTTTGTGAATCATTAATATTAAAATAGGGATTAAATTTAAATTTGATTTCTTATTTCAATATTGTTTATCAAAAACTGTTTATTGTATCAAGTTTGCATTGTGTTAAGTTCAAAACTTTAACAAAATATTATATTAAGTGTTATTATTTAATAAAAAATTATCAAATAAATAGGAACTTGGTAATTACAAAACTTGTTATTTGAAAATATTACTACTTATTAGCAAATATCGCAAAGGTATTATAAAAATAAAAACATCAAAAATATCAAGCAAATTTATGCACCTAAAATATTTGGTACGAGAAGGGGTAGGCTTGTAATAAAAATACCAGATATGTTAAATAATTAGCAGCACTATTTAAGGTACGGGCTATTGAAACTCACCTGGACGCCTCTTTTTTCATGCGGCGCTAGAGTCTGGGCACAGATAACTGTGCATGCAAATAGAGATTAGCAAAGAGTGTACGTTAGTTGTAGAAGGTATTTATAATATACACAACACACAAAAACACATTGAAAACAAATAACCCACAAATAATCTGGATTAAAATATCATAATTAAGCCATACTACAGAGATTTACGCCAAGATATTGTAACTTTCGTTAATACAAAAACAATGAAATTATTGTATAACCATTGTTACAATTTAGAAGACAAATCTCCTTTTTTATATCAGCAATGTACACCAAATTAATCCATCATCATAATTTTTCCGTAAATGTAATGTTTAAGGAGAGAGCACAACGATATTTGATTTGTCGACAATGGACATAATTATTACTACTAATTATTTTTTTTATTTCATTTTTAAAGTCAAATTTATAATATTGATTTATATCAGATTTGATTCAATGTGTTTTACTGTTAGGAAACTATTTATATGTGAAAATCATTTTTGTATACACAATACTGTACTCTAAAACGTAACTTGACAAAAAACTGATATTCACAGGATACCATACCACCATGAGTACAACACACAGTATAAAGCACCTTGTTTTGTCAAATAATGTTAAAGCTTGTACAGATCTTTATAATACATATTTAACACATGGATTATATACAGTAGTGTAGAGATGTATTAAGCAAAGCAAAAAGCAGTTAAGTGCTGACGAACCAGTAACTAATTTTAGATTAGGACACAGACACACGAACACCACAATAGACGTATAGTTTTAGGTTGGTTCGAATATAATCACATTCAATTGAGTTAATAATAGTATTGTGTTTACTATTCAAAGCCCTCTAACAGAAAGTATTATTACTGGTATATGAATCTTCACAGAACCTCCACTCCGCCCAGTAAAGTAATAATGAGAAATAATCTATCTGTCATAACGATTCTCAAACGGGCAGCATCCTTGTCACTTCTGTTTTGTTGCTATTTTTATAATCAGTTGAAAACATGATGGTTTAGCAGGTGTTAAATGGAAATAAATATGACAACTGGCCAGATGACTGATGAAAAATATTGGATTTGTAAAACAAGGTATTAAAAGCATTGAATAACAGCAATTGATAATGATGATACTGACAGTACCAGTATTCATAGGTGGCATGTTTATTGCCAATGAAAATTCTATTTTATCACATTCCTTTCTTTAAACATGTTGCAAATGTCACAAATTTTGATATGAATTTGCTAATGAAGGAAAAATGATATTAGTAGGGATAGATTAGTAAAATTCCAAAGTAAAATGAAGATCGAGAAAAACCAAAATATAGAATTTAGTAGTTGAAATGTAATTTATTAGTTATTAACAGTAATGTAACAAAATAATTGCCCCCAGGAACACAAATAGGGATGCTGATTGGTATCTCTGGATCTGACACATGATTGAGCAGGTTTTATATGGGCGTTAGATGGTTCATATTATTGATGCTTTGTTAGCAGTAGCATGCTGTATCAAGCAGGTGAGTTTGTGGGCAACAAGAGGCAACGAGAGATGGAGTACTGCCTACTTTGATCCGGTTCCGTCAGACTTGTCACTTCATATTTACCCTTGTTCTTTCGCATCAGACACCAGCAAACAACACCGGCCATTTCTATAAAACATATTGCCCAGCCGACTATCGCGAGTATGATTAGCGTGGTTGATGGGTCATCGAAGCTGGATTGTTTACTTGTCCCTGACTTAATTTGATTATCATCTATAAAACAGGAAATAATCACAACAATGAAAAAAATTAAACTACTTGCAATTTCGAACTTGCTAAAAAAAGTTTGCATCACAAAATAAATCTTAACAAAATGTAACATTCATGAATTGAAAAATATTGAAACATCTAAAAATCCAAACATATAATACACAAACTCATTTTCCACAACTCCATGCAAAGCAATTCAACAAGTACATTATCAAGAACATTTTACAGGAAATAATATTAATTATAATGTACAACCTGAAACCCAAAATACATAAAATAAATAAAACATTAATACATGTGAAAATAATAGACAGTGTGAAGGAAGGTGTTGAGGTTAATTGAGTCAACTGATGTGTAGAGTTACTTCGTGTTGACTGTTACCATGTGAGCAAGGTTCCTATATCAAGCTGTGAAAAGGAAAATGGTGCAAACATCCCATTGCAATAAATACCATATTGAATAAATGATTTTATATGGTTTTGATAAATACAATTATCATAGTATGATGGTTTAGGGTCTAAATATGTGTATGGGATTAATATAAAAATAAAGCAAAATACACCAAAACACAAATATTAATAGCAACATTATTTATAATATGCAAAATAATTTTATTTAATTTCTTTGGTAAACCAAACAAACATACTAACAGCCATGCACTAGTAGAGAACTTATGTATGTGCAGTATGTATTGGTTTAAAAAAGAAAAATACCTTATATTATTATTGTTGTTTAAAAATGAGTAATTTCCATTGGAATAATTAAAATTTTAAAGATTTAAAATTTTTGCATAATCTTTAAGTTTCATGAAACATAGAAAATATTAAATTTCTGTCAAATTCAAATTTATTATACATACATTTTTTCAGAATATAAAAAAATATTAAATACAGTATAATCAAAATGGTTAAACCAAGCAAAAGGAAATTGATACAGTTTACTTTACAAAATTAGCAAGATAATTATACACAATAACACAAAGACAAGTTTGAAAAACTGGCAAGAAAAACATATACAACATGAAAACTTGTATTGTAGGATCAATGCCTTAAGCAGGGGTTAATAGACATGACATTTTGTACAAAAGCATACCATACTCGCACGAATAAAACTTGTACACTTTTAACAAGCTTTCTATTTCAATTTGAATAAGTACACTTAACTTTATTAAGCATTCACCGATTTTTTTTATTTATGCATCAACTGTATCTCTAGGATTGACACCCTATTTTCTTTCAATAAATACCCCTCAAATGTGCTAAAAAATGTTTCCAGATGCTTATTCGTGCAAGTACAGTAATGACATTTATGACTAACATATTCACTGCTAATATATTCATTTAAGATTTGTTGCCGAGGGCATCATCTCAATACGTCATGAATACCTGGTATCACAATGTCAACATGATGGCGCCCTCTATTTAGTTTGCAGTGAATCTGTTAAAACTTCTACAGACAAGCAAGGTTTCATTATTGTACAGATGCGAAACAATGAATGTAGCAACATATCCACTCATAACTCAAATTTGCATATCATTCACCGGTCTTCAGACACAATAACAATAATAATTGTCCTATAAAAATATCATTTTGACATTTCAAAAATCAGGAATTGTCAAAAATAAATGAAAAGAATGACTATTGATACATTCATTGTAAAATGTTACTTGCAAGCAAAGATATGCATTCATGTCAAAGGTTTATTTTGCAAATTAATATTGTCAACACGGGAGCATCAATTTTCTACCACTTTGAAAAAGCCACAAACCAGCACTCGATGATTAGATGTCGACAAAAAAGGAAGAAAAAGGTAAAAGATTTATAAAAAAACATTGCAAACCCACTCAAATGAGAAACATTCAATTTTTAATATTTTAAATTTATCGATATTCAATTCTATGAATATATTAAAAAATAAAATTAAACAATGTTAAAACTAATATTTAGGCGATTCAGATTCTCAAATATGTCACATTAATGGCGGCAACTTGCGTTAGAATTAAAAAAGGTACACTTACAGTTTGTTACGACCAAAGATATAAACACAGCAAGAAATACAATTGTTATACACAGGAATATAATATTCTATTTACATATATATTAATGTTATTGTCTACTAGTGGCCTTAATGACTACAATTATTTTTGTTTATATTTTTTACATCCTTGTATGTTTAAGATTAACACTATCATTGTAGGAAATTAAATGTAATTTTGATATTTAAACCATAATTAAAATAATGTTAAAATAACATAATTACTGAATTACAGTTATCATTACTGTTTATTTCTTAATATAATCTTTTAAACAAACAGTTTCAATATCTTACCAAATACATCTAACCTAATGCATATGTAATTTAATAATTGAATTATCTATAATAGTTTTACCCGAAAGAATTACAAACGTATTTGAATAACACAAATAGTAATAACTCACCATCCCAACATCTAAACAAATATATATGTATAAATATATTATATAGATATAAATATATAATTATATATCCAAGGTTAATTTGGGTTCATTATTAATTTATATAGTGAACACTATTTTCAAAGCAAATACATGTGCATTGTGGGGTGGTGGGAATGAGAGTTTATGTAAACAAAGTCTTAAAACAAATGGTAAATTTATAATACTTTAAAGCAACTTCCTTTACAAACATTGTATTTGGTATGGGCAGGGCAAATATGTATCTTGCTCTTATTTTCACATCACCCAGTTAGGGGGTTGGATCATGAGAGCACTAAGCTTGAATTATTATTCCTATATGCATGTCAAGTCTCCCAAGTCTCCAGGATTAGCCTAGAGTCTCCAGGGATTTTGTATGATCTCACGGGCTCCAGCAAATACTCAATTTTCTCCAGGAATTTGAATCTTTCATGATTATCTCCAGGATTTTTAATAATTTAGCAATATAAACAACAAAATATGTAGTATTTTTCATTTATTTGGACACTTAATGGTACTTTAAAGTTTCATTTTTAAATAATTGTACTGATTATAATAGTAAACACCTTTTCATTGCTAATAATCAAAGCATTGTAGTTCATATAATTTCAGTTTTCGATGCCCAAAATATAGTACCCCAAAATAGTTACGAACATGGGCCGACAAAATCTCCAGAATTTCTAGTTTACCAACTTGGGAGCTATGATACATGTATACAGCTTTTAGACCGTGTATGTACCTATCTATAGGAGTACCGTTTATGCAGATAATATATACTCACAAACTTTTGGATATTTTTAGAAGCATTTTAGTATTTGTATATGCTACGAGGCACACCACTCTTTAGTGCCACCAATATAAATGGTGCATATCAATAAATTTTATCAATATTATAATATGCTAATAAGAAGATTAAACCTAATTAGAAGACAGACTTCGAAGGTAAATTCAATTAACTGTCACCAAACCTAATTAACTAAACAGCTTAACAAATTAATTATCTATCTTCCGGAAAATATCCATTTTAATTTAGCTATTTGCGTCATGTAATAAATCAGGATTACAGATAACTAAACTGGTTGGTTTTCTTAGTTGTAGGAATTATTTTAACGCAGGATGGACAGACGGATATAATATCAGAATTAAACCTGGATTTAGATATCACTTAACTTTTCTATCTATATTAATGTATGCAGGCAGTGGTGAACCTTAACACAACAGGATGTTACTAAATTATTTACTAGTCTATAGCACTTTGTATTCCTGGAAAAAGGTGTATTAAAGATGGGATGAATGGAATATTTTGGTGTGATACAACAAGGCTAACTCAAAGCACTTGTTTTGAATATGGTTCGCCTGGGTGATTGGGTAGTACACAGGGAGAGAATCTCCTACTCTTTTCCGATAAGTATACTGTGTTCTCTAATTTGCACATAAGCTATGTTGCACAAGGGATCAACCAATCAATGAATTTTTTGTTTAAAATACATTTTCTAAACCACAGACCATAATTTTAAAAGTTATTTGATATTTAAATTAAGAAACCTTAATAACAGTTTTTTCTCCGACAACTACTTTTTAAATTATAAAGACTTAATATAGACCATTTTTTTTTTTCATTAAACTCAATTATTTTAATTTAATGTTGGTGGTGGTTATGATAGTACATACTGAGAATACAGTACTGTAGTAAAAAAAATGTTACTAATCTTTATTCCTCATGTAATGTTTAAAAAAATGTAATATTGGTCTATTGATGTCAATTTACAATAATTAATTACTTTATGAATTGAATTAGGGTTAGTATCTAACAATATCCAGATTAATTTATGAAAACAAAACCTAATTTATTGGTGGATATTCCACACTTCAAGGTAACAATGTTAAAATTGAAAATATTATTTTTATCAAACCATCACCAATTCAGTCTATAATTAAAATACAGTTGTCTGACAAAAATAAGTAAAATATATATTTATATTATTATACACATAGGGTGAAAAAGGAATATATACAGATTCTGTAAAGACAAAGAAAAATGCTATAGATACAGATAAGAAATAGAAATATTAAAGATATATAATAGAATAGACATGCATTATAGAAAATGCACATAGAAAATACATAAACAGTAGGAAATTGGGGTATACTGTGTACAATGATATACATTTAATATGAAATACAATTTAGAACTGGAAATAAACATATACCTATAATTAAAATCAATCAATTCCTAGTGAAGATAAATAATCAAATCTCAAGCAAGCAGAATCAAATCAATACTAATCAATAACTGTTAACAGTGATAAAATTGCTATAAATTAATTTACTATCAATCAATTATTAAATAATCAATGCCATGATTTAAATATCAATGTTCATAATTTATAAATGCTGTAATTAGTTGTCATGCAATTTGCATAATTTTAATTAGCAAAGCTCTCCTAAGATGCCATGCAGTTACATGCATTAATTAAAAATCTTGCATAAATTAACAAGTTGCATGTCACAGCTTAATTCCTAAATTTCCTATTAAGGGTGCTGCTAAGAGTTAATAGCTTTAACCAGGCCAGTAGTAATATTCTAGTCTACTAACTCTCTATTCTAACACTATTGTCTTATAGAACTCTATTGTAAATAGTATTTAACAGATTAACTATTTTGAATTTCCCATAGCTGCAGATTAATCTGGAAAATCTTGCATTTCAAATGCATTTAACCATAATTTAAACAAGTCAAAATTAGCAATACAAATATAGATTTAAGAAATAAGAGTTTAAGACATCATAAATTAATAGAAAATTGTTATACAGCAGTATGCCCTGAACCCAATTACTAAGAAGTACCTAAAATACAAACATTTGCATCAACCCATGGATGCTACAATATATCTTACTTCATTAATAGTAGAACAGATCCTAGGAAAGAACTATTTTACAAATGCAACTTTAAACTCTAAACTCTAAATGTATTTAGATGTACAACTAACCACTACAAAACACTTGAATGCTATCTATTATCAAACAATATTATACTTATGTACAGAGACAACTAGAGATATTAAAATTCTAATGCCTGTATTCTGAGAAGTATAGACAATATATTTGTGAATTATTTGCAGGGATGTTGTTTAACAAGACATCAATATACTATGCAGGAAGGTTATATTATTGAGTAAAAGCTGGCTAAGTAACCTATAAAGTTTTTAATTAAGATGAAGAATATATAAAAAATGGTATATATAAATGTTTATTAGAAGTCTTATCACCACAAAATAGGAAAGCACTAGATAATTATTTAGGAAATGGTATTATGATTGATTAAACTGAATAAGAAGTCCCTTTTGATAATATATTAGCTGTGACAGTTACAGTAGCCAATTGGTTACTATGAATGAAAAACACAAATGCATCTTGGGATGCTACAGAGTTGCAAGGTGCCGCCAAGGTGAGCATATGGGTCTTTTGAGAATCCTACCTTCCAGCCTATGTGATTTTTCGGTGGGTTTTTGGGTGTCAACGAGTTTCTCAGTGGGTAAATCGGAATACGCTTCCATTATACGCATCTCATTACCACTTTCTTGTCGGGTATGAGTTGTTTCAAGTTTTGTAGTTTGTCGATAGGGTGTGCCCAGTTTCGCTGGTTCTGTGATTAAAGAAGATTAGACAATCACACATTGAATCAAAAGACATTCAATAACAACATACTCCTAGTCTAAATAAAATCTTACAACACTGTACATAATTCAGTATTATTAATCACATCTAATTAATAATTTTAATAATTAATCTCTTTGCATTTTCATTTCAGAATTTTAATTTTATTAATGTACACATTACATACTTTATATTTAATAAATAAAATCCTAGATTTGTGACTATTGTGTTTGTATAAAATATAAATTATTCAGTAAAAATTTATTTATATACAACATGTATTTATAACCTGTAATACATTTACATTTTAATATTCTACTGAAGTAGTACGACTTCTTTACAATGCTAAATTGGTAAAATATTAAACACATTTTTTATTTACTTCTGTAAATCTTAACACACAAAACTGAAATTATTAAATTATTTTAACGTACATGCTTATTTATTTTTTTCTAAAACTTTAAAACACAAATATACCTGGAGTGCTAGTTGTGGTAGCAACAACAACGGTGGTAGTAGATGCAGCGGAGGGGGTGGTGATAATAGGAGTAATGTCTACAACAAGACTAAGACAGTGAGAAAAAAGCCACGCAACAAAAAACACCATACCAACATATCAAATAATAAACTTGATTATATAACACAAAATGAAAGTTGCTTTTAATATTTTTTTTGTATATTTCTAGCTTGGATAAAGAAAATCAGAAATTGCAATTAATTCAAATATAGGTGGATATGGTTATGCAATGTAAAATTCAGAGAATGAATAAAATAAACAAATCAAAGCCAAAATGAACAAAAATCAATATAATGATATATATATAATTTTGACTGGTTCACCTTTCTTAAATTTAAAGGCAACTTTCTGATTAACATTTATATTCATAATGCAAAGAATCATGCCACATAATGCAAAGTAAAATTTACAAGGTGGGCGACTGCACAGGTATGAAACAAAGTATGGCTACAATATGCGATTAACACAAGGCAATACAACAAAAGAAACTGGGAAAAAATGATTGGTTAATGCTGTAGAGTTGTATATAGATCATACTGACAATATAATTAACCAATGTCATCGCATCCTGTAAGAAGGTAAAATTATGGCATAGCTGTTTTCGTCATTGCGAAGCAGATATAACACATTAACGTCTTTCATTGGATTATCAAAGACATTTTATAATGTGTCATAGACCTTTAGCTATTCCAATTATATATTTTTTTTTTTGATTTTATATTTTATTAAACAATTTATTCAGAATTTTCACTCTATTATTCAGAATTTTCTATATACAACTTGATAGGAATATAAACCTGTAAAAGATAAAAGCCATTTATTAATACAACATATTTCATCAACTTTGCATAAATGGTAAGTGTTTACAAAACAAAATATTAAAATTGTTAAAAATGTGAAAGAAACCAATGAAAATACATATAGTACTTGTCATTTTTATAAATCATATTTATATTGAAAAAATTCATAACATAAGAAATAATATTCATACATATTTTGTATTAGAGGGAAAAGAAAATACTATTTTAATTATAAATACAATTTTTTTTTAAATTATAGTAACTTTCAAAAAAACTTTAATTTATATGTGCATCTACAACTAAATAAAATTAATCAAAAGTGAAAAAATTAAATTGAATAAAAAAAATGAATGTGATAAAATATAAACAGTGAACAAAATCAAATTAAAAAATTTAAGTAAATATAAATAGGATAACTTTTATAAATAATAAATTTTAATAAAAAAATGAATGAAAAACTATAAATTTACTAACCATCGGGTGATGTACCCTGATAAGTGCAGTCGCCCAAAGATGGATCAGCGTCTACATGCAGATCATAAAAACGAACCAATCACAAGCAGGACGGTGAAAGTGGGGGAAAAGAACGAAAAAACTAAAATCACAATACAGCCTTTCAAAACTAATGCATGCAAAATTGGTCAATGCATAAAATGAATACAATACAAAGAGCAAAGTTTTATCAATTGAGAAATACCAAAATGTTAAATTATAGTACTACTTTTTCATATTAAAAATAAATTAATTGATAAAAATTCAATTTTTCATAAAGTATTTTTATAAAAGTATTTACAAAAACAATTTTTTAATGATTCATATTATAAAACTAACGTTGATGTAGATTTTACAAAAATAAAATAAATTGAAAATAATGTCTTTGCTCACTTAAATTAATCGTCCTTTAATAATTGTTTAGCTCAAGGGGCATATTTTTGAAAACTAATAATTGAGATAACATCAAAACCACATCATACATAATCTTTAGTACTGAATATTGCATTGAATGCGTCTCTATTATCTATAACACTATTCCAAGGTTTGACTATGTATATTCCACTGTATTCATTCTATGCATACATTATATTGATACAAAATTTACATAAGCAAGTGAAATTTAGGACAAATAGGAAAAGCATGGGTTTTAATTAAATTTTGTAAAAATTTAATTGATTATTTTTATTTGTTATCTTTAAATAATAAAAATTAATAAATTAAGTATTTTATATTTCCATAATGCACTTGCCATAACGCATAAATGTAAAGAGAATCTTAATAATATTATTTGAAAATTTTAATGAAAATAAATCATAAAGAGTCCGATGCAAAGAGATTAAGTATCAGTTTAAAAGAAGAATATTCAAAAACATGCATATTTTATATTTTTACTGTTAAATGTAAATTAAAAAATGTAATTGTAAATAGCAAGATACCAGTAAAACCATTGTTAATTAGTGTATAAAACATGTGCAAAGTCTATAGAACCAAAAGGCATCTGGCTGTAAATTTGTCAGTGTTAGTTATGTGACTAGTCAATGCAAAATAACTAGTTCAGCCAACATAATAATTGTTTGCATTAGTTGTATAGCAACTGACTAATCATTTTATTTTTAACCAACAATTAACATAATTTGCAGCCAGTTGTAAAGCTAGCAAGACTCACCTGCTACGGGATCTATACATCCGAGGATGAATAGACAAAGTCACGAGGCCGAATAGACATTGCATAATAGCAGCAAAGGCAAAGCGATAAAGAAAAAAAACAAAACAAACATTAAGAATTAATTAAATATTATTCTTATTATGTATATATTGGTTTAATCACTATCTTTGTTAGTGATATAAATTTGAATTAATTAAAAATGTAAATGTTAGCATTTTAAAAGTGTTTAAAAATAAGTTAAATAAGATAAAATATAAAAATATACATATTTATAAATATACACACCTGTACAGTCCAATTCTATTCCTTTATAATTTCTGTAGAAGTAAACAAATATTATAATCATTGTAAAAAAATAAATATAGTTCACATTAAACACACTTTGATTAGAAAAGTGCATGAAATATGCTTCAAACTCTAATGCTAAATAATTAATGTCATTATGTGCATGTAGATCAGATTTGCTAACGGCGTTATCTACCTGTAAAGGTACAAAACAATAAAAAAGAAAACTAGATGTGTAGCAACATAAAAGTAAATAACAATCGCGTCATAATAAGTAACACACACCATCAACAATCGCTTCTACAGAAAATAATTGTTGCTAAGCACAGCATACTAGTAAACTTGGGTCAGGTGGTGTATAAGTCTGTATTTTCTGTAAATTGAGCTTTTTTAAATTCTTGTTCAATTTTAGGATGTTTAACTATATTCACATCTTACATTGTTTTGAATAATCATTTTATTCCTTATACTTTTATACTTTTCTATTTAGCTTAGAAGTCGGACGAAAGGAAAGTAAAAGGACACAATGCTGACCTGATATTCAAGATTTTGGATCTGTCAGCTTGTGGCAACACATTTTTCGCAATGTATGAACAATTTTGAATATCAACAGTAGTGAAATTAACAGTTCTTTATTCCAATAATGAGTTCTTTATTCCAATAATGAAACCTTTCAATATTAGTATGGCATTTTTTTAAACATATTTTGAACAAATTCTTATTATATGTAATGTTAGATATATTATGCACCCACTTAATAAAAGAATCCTCTATAATATAGACAGGAAAATACTGAGCACCTCAAATATTATCAGATATATTTAGCACTATATGGCTATTTCTATGTCTACTTACTCATTATTATTAACTATGCATTTTCCGCTATTCTCAACCCATTCACAATAAGGATCTTGCTTACAGGAGCTGAAACAACAAGAGGTCACATCGGGTCACGTACATCCATCAATTACCATTTTATGTATTAGCACTTAATCCTTGTAGTCTTATGCACTGACGTATTATAATTTGTATAGCCATCTGTGTTGGCTTTTGGGTAGAATTTCTACTTGATATATTAGACTATATTTTACAGATTGTAATAGTATTATTACTACTACTGAATAATGCCTGAAATTTGTTATCAATTACATGCTGAAAGATGGGCTAATCATAGTATTAACTACCCACTTTAAACAGCAACCGGATTCAGGGATTCATATAGACCTTTATACATTAGAATGGGCTGATGCATATAATCAAATTTAACGGACAGAATAATGTATAAGACTTGTTATTAATTCAGTGACGACATCCAACCGAAATAGAATCGATAACATGCTCATATAATATACCAAAGTATGCAATCATATTAGATCTACCCACTCTATAATGCTTAGTTTAGTCAATTATTGAGGTCTTGGGGAATTTTAGGTCCAGGTAAGATGAACTGAGAATGGCAATTGCTTTTGGACAACAGAGCAAAGTAAGTCATCCTACCCATAACATGCTAGTCATCACAGAATTTTGGGTTTAAACTATGCCAAAATTCAAAATACGGCTGCCATACCTGGTAAGTGTTAATAATACTCACCAATTTTTTAAATATTGACAATGTTGTACAGACAACTCTACGACAACATCTTTTGATGTTACAAAGATGACTTCTTGATCATTGCTCCTTTTATACAACCTCATGTTGGTAATTGGATGGTCACCTTCCATCACATGCATGTTGTACAGTAGGACTGGGGAGACCTGGCCGGATACTGGATGGTTCTCACGCAATACTAATTTCATAACATGACCATCATCTAGGAAGAATAACAAGTTAATTATTATATAAAGTAATTAATTGCTTCCAAAAACACTAAAAACTCAAACCCACTTATTCAAATCGTTCTGTTACCTCTTTGTTCCTATTTTTCTTTTATTTTTTTTCTGTTTTGTTCTCTTTTTCAAGAGACTTGTGAAAGTATTAGTGACTTCATATTATGCGCTCTATAAATAGCCAACAATACCAACATTACAAAATTGTCTAGAGCAATAAAACATTTTTGAGTAAAGTATACTTATCACATCTGTTGTTTGTATGTCTATTATTGATTGATAGAAACACCTATTTAAAGACTGTTCACTGGTTCTCTTGCTAGTTTCCTGGAGAAAACAGTTCCAGCCAAGGATCCAGCGAAGCTAAAAAGATGCACCTAATGCCCAGTTCGACAAACATAGGTGGGAAATGTAACAACAAACTAATGGCATTAGACATGGGCTCAGGGCTTGCTAGGCCCCAGAAATATTTTTCTCTACAGTTGCTCTCGGTGTATTTTTACAGGCCCAAAGTGTGCAAATTTTTGGCGGCAAATTATATTCTGCCAAGTCAAAAGGGGCTACCCCATTTTGATCCATGCCTTATTCCAGCTTCTATTTTATTCAGTTGTACCATGAATAAAATTGTTCTAAATTTATATATTAGGTCATGATCATTTCACTTGCAAGAAGAATCACAAAATTTGGCAATTTTGCAAGCACTTAATTTTTGTTTATGTGTAAAACATGAACATTAATGATTCTTCAAAGAAACAATACCATTTGCCATTCAGTTATAAGGCCTACCTGTTCCTGCAAACACAACAGTGTAGGGACCCTTCTTAGTGGTGACTAACTTCTGCAATCGATAGCTGCTTCGTGTCAGGGTAAAAAGTGGATCGTCTTGATCATAATTCTTCACTGGGCTGTACATCAATGGGTGAGTTTTGATGAAGTTGAAGTTAAGTTCTTCATTGGAAGGTTGTGTTGATTCTGCCGAACACTACAATAGAGAGGGCAAATAGAGTTTAAGTAAGTTACAAATGTCTTCCTGTCTGGTTTTTATTCAGTTTCCAAAAGAATATTCATCGTTTACAGTATTAATTGCTTTTACATAAACTTGATATAAATTAAAATTAGAGACATTAACATTGGCTTTTTATGATTATTAGTAAATGATTGATGACAAACTGTTATCAGATTTTGGTATAAAAAGAGCAATTTGGACATAGTAAAAATAAGAACATCCTTCAATTTTATTTGTAGTAAAGACATCTCTCAAAGCAAAATATCATCAGTTACTTTGGTTTTCTATAGCCAGCTTGACTGAGGTGATTTTTTAAGGCTAATAGAGTTTCTGCAATTTCTAGAGACTTTAGAGCAACTTTAATAGAGTATTATACTAATGTGATGATAAAAAATGGGATAAAGTAACTTACACTGCCAGGTCTATTACTTGGGACATCTGCTGCTGGAACTGCTTGCCAGGGTGCCGTCGTCTGCTTGAACAGACCGGTCCTGAAGTTCTCTCGTATTTGATCGAGGTCAAACCTACAGACAGCAGAGGCTGGAATTTCATGACTGTAAAACAAAGATAACAGCAATAAATATGACGTGAAAAATGTTTATAATAGACAGTAAATCATGAGAAAAAGTATTAAAGACAAAGTAAGAGGAATAAACAAAATTTAAATGGATGAAACAAATGTGTTAATAAGCTTGGTTTAGATATGAATGCTGAAGCAACAAGAACACAATATCAACAAGGTTGTTGGAAGGATTCAGTAAAAGAAATTATGTAACAGGATCAGCTGAAAACAAAACAATATAAATTACTTAGCAGGTTTTCATCTAGCAGTGGATGAATAGCATAATAGTGAAAGAATTTTGAACAGAAAGAACAAAAAGATTTGATGCAGAATTATGAGATGTAAGCTAATACATCCACCATTAATTTGTAGGAAAGAAACAAAAATATAGATTAGAAAAGTGGACATAAGGGAAATATCAGCACTGCAGGAAGGGAGAGATTGTCATAGCAATCTTATGTTATTAGTCAGCATGGCTTATATTATATTGTTGGTACTATTTTGCTATACATTTTTAACATGTTACTTGGGGCTGAATTATAAATTATGTACATTTTTATTGTGTTCTCCATATTTTGTACAATCACCATAAAATAAATGAACTGACAAATGCTGACATTGAACGTAGCAAGTACGCATGATGTTGGTTAAAAGACCTATGTTAACAATGATCATATTACACCCGAGGATATTCGCGTTTACTTCCTGTATTCAAATTTAGCAGTTGAATATTTATAAATATCCTAATGTTACAATTTTATAATTGGATATGAATGAATGACTGAGTGTCTTTCATGTACAATATACAATTGGTGTACATTAATAACATTTAATGGCAAGGAGATTATCAAACAAACCAAATCAACAAAATACAAAAGTAATCTAAAAAATAAAGCAGGATACTCACTCTCCAGTTGTGAAGATTCCATAATAAAATACCTTATTCTCTTCAACAACCCGCACGACATCCTCTGAAAAATAAACATTTAAATTAAATAAATTATATAATGTAGTAATGTAAAAAAGATGTTACACATTATAGAACATTCAATCATAATTACATTAATGTAAACAAATTTAAGTATTAGCATGTATCATAAATAACAGTTCGTTTTTTTTTAATTGAGTAATCATTGCTACTTGCCATTTTTGCCATTATTTTCTAAGGTTATTATTATTGCTAAAAGGTTGCTAAAATTCAATTAATATATTGACTGGCAATATTTGTTGTATTTTTATCTGCTGTCAGATATTTTGTATTCAGTCTTCATATTACACGTCGTATTCTACAAGACAAAATGAAAGCACAAAATCCGTTTCTCCGGGTGCATTAAATCACCGTCTTTCCTGAATCCAGATTATATCCGGAAGTGATGTTACTTTGTTAAGTTGAATGTTTCTAACAGGTAGATTGTCAATCATGTATTATATCGCGGTAAGAAATTTATCACAAGGCATTGTATAAGTGCCAACTAGTCTATCCGGTACATGACCTTACCTGATCAACCCAAAAGACTACAAATAATCCCACAAAATCTATTATTTCCTCCCAGAGAAAACCCATACTATCTTTTGTATAAGGGGTCCAAATCTGTCATATGTTTCTTGCATTACATCATAAAAAAACTATGTCAATTAAAAAGTGAAATAGAAATGTTTATATTTTTCTTATGAATGTAATTACCTGTTGAATATATTCATTTCAATTTTCTGTATGATTTATGAAGAGAAAAACCAGATGACTTTTTATTATTATAACATAGGCTTCATAAATCTGCAATGCTTTTGCTGAAACACTACAACAGAGGTTTATAATGCAGTTTAAGTATTATCAGTTATTTCAATAAATTGATAGATTTAATTATAAAATTTAATAAAGATAAAAGTTCTGTACACCATTCAGCAATTATATTTTATTGGTTAAAGCTATTTAAAGCAGTGGTCAGATGAAAATGCAACGTATGGCATTTATAGAAATCAGGCTAAATTATTTCAAATTTGTTTATTACTTATGCCCATTGCCAGAATTACCAGTACTAAGTGGTGTTGTTTTGGTTGTGATGGAAACACATCGCATCACACAATATTTAAACCCAGGATTTTGGAGTTGGAAGGAAGAGTGAGCACCTTAATCACTAAACTGCAATCATAACCAATTTAAAATCCTTTCTTAATCAAATGTCATAGCGCCCCCTATGTTGATTTGCATAAATGAATGATCAATGAGTGGCAGTGAACTTCTTAAAATGTTAGAAACTTACGCAGGTAGTTGAAGTAGAATGGAAAGTCACCATGAAATGAACAGTCTAGTCTTGCTTTCAAGAAAGTTGTCCATGTTAAATCATACCCATTATCATTGGTACAAACACGCGCGATACGAGAATAGTACATCTGAAATAAAACAAAATATTTTGAATTATTCACTGTCTACCTGATTATTGCCCAAAACATTCTAAACATTAATTATTAATACATTATGTAATTATCAAAACATATCATTCACTGCCTAACCACCATTAGCTAGGACATAGTAGCCAGGGAAATATTAATAATTTATGTCCACAGTATAGGATTACAATATTTAGGTCACATAGCTTTGTTATCGGACAGCTCACTTGAAAAGGTTATATCCCACTTGAAAAAAAAAGATAATAGAGTTGTTCTGTAGAGAATAGAATAGTTATTCTACTTCAAACATAACATAAAGATATACAATAAAATGATTATAACCTACTTCATACATTGTTATATTGTGCCTAGTAGTACAAGATTACAATAATGCTTGAGATAATTGTATTTTTAAATGATTAAATTTCAAACTTTTTTTTTTTGATTTGAACATGTTATTACATTTGAACTGTGCCATTTTAAATGAAATTAAGTTGTGCTCAGTGTCTCTAAACTAAAAATTATTTTTGACTAGAATTTAATGCAGTTTTTCTAATCTTCAATTAGAACAGTCAATTTGGACTGGTATTGACAAATGTAAATGTGCCAATTGTTTTTGGCCACTCCTGGAGCGGCCCAAATTTAAACCACCTCGCGAGGTGTTCCAAATGAGACGGATACATGTGCAAAAGGTGTATAAATGCAGATTAAAATGTGGAGCTGAGTATGAAACACTACTCTTGATAACGCTTATTGTTTAGTTTTCCTAGTCAAGTATAAGGAAAATTAAAGCAGAGTACAAGAAGACTGTGACAATCACAAAAGTGGAGCTGATTGTAGTTTTTTAATTAATTGTGCTTCCAGTTGGCCTTCTTTGGAGTGCAAGTGTATACGCGCTAGGGCCTAACTGTATGCAATCCTGGTCTGGCCTGAACCCAGGGCCCAATGTAAATGGGATCAAGATTGGTTATCATTGAAATTAAGACTGTAATAATAGGCCCTTCCATGGTTTCAACAGCGCACGTGTGTTACCTGATCAAGTCAGGTTAATGAATACATTAGTGGGGATTTTTCATGGTTTGTATGTAGTTTTTGTATGTTTTGCCCTTGGTACTACACATGTCCAATTTCAACACAGAAAGGACTTTCCAGGGCTCGAATTTAATCAAGGCACCAAGGCCATTTGCCACCGGTACCCTGTCATTTGGCCTCAGTGCCTTCAAAATTTGATCATCAAGGCCACTTTGGCCTTGGTGCCCCTTATTTTAGGTAATACATAAGGATACAATTTGAACAAAATGCCTCAGGTGCCCTGTTGTACCCCTTAAAATCAAGCCAAAAATGGCCTTGCCCCTACAAAGCCCAAATTCAAGGCCTGGACTTACTAGATAATGGAGTTATGTAGTTCTATGATTAGATGGATCTTTTTCAGTTAATAGATAAGGTGACCTATATTTTGGCATTGTATAGGAAGAATACAGTACTACTGTATTTACCAATGTAATTAAACCAATACAGAATAGTATCTGTATCTGTGGTAATGAATGACACAATTACACACAGTTAATGACTCAGTTGACATAATTAGTTCAACATTTTCTGACCAATCTAATATACATGAAGTTGAACAAATTAACATCACTTATTGACCTTCTCGTTTAGTAGTAGCAGACACGTATCTATCATCAACTAGGTCTATTACCAAGCATATGGTTGTACATCAATAATAGGTCCTCATTTGTCTTAACACAATAATAATATAATTTGGTACCCTTGGAAATTACAAATGTAAATAATTAAGATTTCTTTAAATATATAATGACAGTTTCCTATGACTCAAGATTAACACATTTGCAAATGTAAAAAGAATAATTTAACCAAATCAATTTATTTACATGATTCATCAAACGCATGTGTATCAATTCTACCTTTTAAGAACACATCTAACTTGACAACCTACAAAGTCATATTAACAACCAAAGGCTTATTGGTCGACATGATATTCTACACATTGAAACATACCTCCCAACATAAACCTTATATTTGAGTGTCAATGATGCCACCCGAGTAAGTACACCCTAAATAATTTGTTCATGTTTTAATGTTATAAATATATGTATTGTGCCGTAGCTATTCTTCTTTAAAACAGGCGCTAGGTACTCTATTCTTAAGTACAGTATGTTAAAGCTATAGGCACTCAATCAGCATTGTTGCTAATTTATCAAAGGTTAATCATTAAAACTGTTTTATGGTTTAAGTGTACTACTGATAAGGCTAAAAAGGCTGTAACTTGTAGCATCAAGGAAAAGTCATTAAAATTTAAATGAATACTCAAATCTGGAGGCCTACTAATAGTGATGGGATAAAATATTAACCTTTAGCAAATAGCAAATCTCAATACAATGCATTACATTATTCAAATATACAATGCTGAAACCAGTCATGAAAATACCTTTAATATCAAAGTCCCCATAACTGTATCAGGCTTAGAATTTCGCATCACAATACAAGAACCAATTTTGGTTCTCGCAGAAAACATTTACGAGAACCAATGGTTCTCGTGAATTTTAAAACCAATTTTTCCGTACTATGATTGTACGAACTCTAAAATATACATACGTTATTGTCAATAGGTATCCTAATGAAAAAAATTTAAATTAATTATTTTGATTCCAGTCAGCATTAGTTAGAAAGCTTAGTGTAATTAGGAATTTGTTTTTTAAATGAATGAAATCCAAGATGTCTTCTCGAAGTTGCAAAAATTGTGGGAAAAAATTAAGTAAGCCGGGCATTTTTCGTTGATTAAAAATGTAGCATTTTGAGACATCTGTAATTTCAATAATAAGTGCTAAAAGTGTATAATTTTTGGTAATAATGTCGATATCATAGAGTTGTACAAGTCTATTTTTTTCAGGACTCATAGATATACCGCTTTTGAAATAATGACCGTTAAGTATGGTCACTTATTGTATTGTGCATATATTTTACAGATGTCTAAAAAAAAAGTCAAAATTTGCATTTTTTTTTAAAATGTGTTTTTTAATACATTAGCAATCTTTATTTTGACATTTGAAATCATTAAAATTTATTTTAAACTACGTAAATAATCATTAAGCATGTGCTAATTAGAGGCCAAAATTCGGTAGGCACTATTGGCGTCACATAGACACGAAAATTTATCGACGGTTTTGACGTTTTAAAAACAAATTTTAAATCAGCTTAATTTAAACTCTAGCCACAGAATGTAATTGAATAATGTATATTATGTCATTCCGAATGAATTGTAACACTCACTGAACAAATTAAATAGAAATTAAGAGACTATAAGAATTGTCCGAAAACTAAGCCTAGCGAGTCCCGCTACACGATGCCAAGCCGCGTTCAG